>JAEPRB010000026.1:0-297910 GCA_016758965.1 Circinella minor | reverse complement strand
GTTTAATTTTTGATTTTGCATAATTTTTCTTTTTTACAAATTTTCTCTTTGATCCCCACAATTGTCTTTTCTCCTTTTTCCCTTGTCATATAAGGGTCGTTTATCTTTCCTCTCTCTGTTAAATAATTAATGATAGTTTAACTTGCACTTCGGGACGGGCATATGCTCCATAGAGCGCGGCCCCATAGAAAATCCCATTAATAAAATAAACAGTTTCATCTCGGCCAAGTTGTCGTCTCTTTCTCCTCTTTTCCTTACTTTTTTAGGCAGTTACACAAAGAATACTCCCCTTTACAACGAAAAAAATCAAAAAAATATCACAAAAAATAGTAAAAAATATAACAACACCACCAGGACAATCTGAAAGGTCTATAGAACCAGCACCCACCGAAATCCCGGTCGAAAACGAACAATTGTCTACTGACATTTCGTCATTCCCATCATTCCCATCAATAAACGAAATTAATTTCGAATCAATTTTCTCATCTCTGTCCCAACCTAAACGTTCGCTCTCAATTGACCCGCAATCACATATAACAGCAACCCCTGTAAAAAAATACAAAACCTCAGCACTACGTTCAACAATTCCAACCAAAATTACTAGTGTAATGGGCAAAACAATAACAAAAAAAAGTACTAGTAAAAAAGCAGCTGCAGTAGGTATTCCTATTGCAACCCCAGGTACAAAAATTCCTGTTTCACAGGAATTAATTAATAATTTAGAACGAGATTTCTCCGCCGCACAAGCAAACATTAAGTGCCCCAATGATATATGTAAAAAGAAGGGTAAAATCATTATTCCAGATGTTGCAAATAATCCAGCTTTTGAACCACTAACACCTATCTATAAATGCACCTCCTGTTATAAAAAATATGCACACACACGTATATTAGACCTTATTACAGTAGCAATTCAGGCTACTAAGAATAATAAAATAATTCTGGGTAAAGAAAAAATGGCAACTCCTAGTAGTAGTGGAACCCCAACTGGATCCCTTGATTCTGATCAGGAAATAAACCACGTTCTGTATCTACAAAATCAGGTAACCACACCACCAATAGCTAACCAACAAGAAAAAAGTTAGGCTGACCAAGTAGAAGAATCAACTACTGAAAATCAATCAGTTGACAAGGAGACAAATAATAATTTTCTCCATTCTCATCATTAATATTCTTGACTGAAACTTGGTTATTATCACCAAGTCGGTATCCAACTAACTGGTTTCAACACCACAATTACGCTCTCCCTGTAGAAAATTCCTATCGTGGTAAAATGGGTATAACATTATTAACTAATTCTTCTTTTCCTTATCCCATATACGTACTTCCTACAATTTCTCCCTATATTCTTTCCTGTAAAATAGAAAATCTTACCATCCACTGTCTCTATCTTCTACCATCCAATCTCACTGCTATTGAAGCTCTAGAAATAATCCAATCAATCCCTTTATTAACATCCTCCGATAACAATCATGAAAATACCATTCTTTGTGGCGATTTTAATGCTCGACACAAAGAATTATTAGGTGATCAACGAACTACACCTCATGGAACAGCGTTTGCTAATTGGATTGAAAAACAAGGATTGTATCGTTGGAATTCCCAACTTACATATGGAATGACAACATTTATTAAATAATGAAATAATCGAATAGAAACAAGCATCATTGACTGGATACTTAGTACTGAGCCTTTGGCAAATGTGACAATGCCTATTGAATCCAAAATGGATCTTAAATCCGATCACAAACCAGTTTGTATTTCTTTTACCATGGATAGACCACCTCCATCCCGAGAAAATCATTCAAGGCAGCTTTGGAACCTTAGTAAACTATATGATGATGAATATCAACAAAAATATAAAAATTTATTCATAGAAAAAATCGAAACCGTTCATGACCAAATTAAAAGTGCTATCAACACTAATAATATAGAACCTGACATTAATTATATTGCTAACCAACTAACCGATTGTATTCATACCTCATTAGATGAATCAGTTGGCTGTAGAACACCATGACCACCACAGGTAAAATGGTTTTGGAATGAAGAATTAGAAACTGCATTTCAGGATCGTGAGCAATGCTATCGCCGAAAAGTAAAAGCTACTGGTATCCAACAGGGCGTATGGAATATAAAACACAAAGAAGCATCAAAGAAATTTGACTCTTTAGTTCAAAAACGAAAACGACAAGCATGGAATAATTTTATTAATAAATTATCCAATGATGAATTATCAAACACAACAGCAACAATTAAACGTATCAGGCAAACTAGGGTAGTTAATCCAACTTTTTCGGATATGGCTGGCCCTGAAGTAGCTGCCAATAAAATGTCACAGCAACTTGCATGTACATTTTCAGGTAATGCTCTACCAAGAGTAAGAGCTAATCCACCCCCACCTCCAATCGTTCCCCATCCAATTGATAATCATGATAATATTTGTTCTTTTACACCTGAACTAATCCAAAATGCCATCCAAACTGTTGCTCGTAAAAAAGCACCAGGCATGGATCATTTACGTGCTGAAATACTGGGTCTAATTACAGAATATCTAACTAATCCACTAACCAACCTTTTTATTTTGTGTTGGAAATGGTCTAAAACACCTGATAGTTGGAGATTGGCTCAAGTTGTGCCAATTTATAAAAAAGGTGATGCTAATGATCCTGCTAATTATCGTCCAATTAGTCTTTTATCTGTTCTTCATAAAACTTTAGAAATATGTTTACAAGATGAATTACATTCTGCTTCCCCTGATATAGATGAGATATAGTAAATAGAATATATAAATAAAGTAAGTGGTTAAATAGAATATAGTAGAATAGAATTTAAATGGAAAACAAGAATAAATATTGTGAGAATCTTATATGTCTTTTATTACGGATTGATTATAAAAGATATTGATAAAAAGAATGAATGATAATTATTATTTCTAATTTGATGTGAGTACTTATATATGTTTCTATTTTATATTTCCTATCCTTTGAGGATAGATATTATTGTATATTATTATATAGATAAATAAACATCTTTATGCTTGATGATCTTCTTTGTGATGTGTATGATTTATAAGTATTATTATATATACAATTTGTTATGATTATTATTTATACAGTGATTATTATTTGTAAAGCGACTGATGTATGCTTATTATAAGCTTTGCTTGTCAGTTTATATTATAATTATATTAGGATTATTATGATTAGGTAATTATGTGGTGCACATATACCACAATAGATATCAGTCAAGGTGGGTTTCGTACCCAGCGTAGTGCCTTGGACCAAGCCCTTTGCTTACATGAACTTTGTCTTCATCATCGATTAGCCCATAACAACAATAGTCCAACACTGGCTGCTTTAGATATCCGATCCGCGTACGATATAGTAGATGGTGCTTTTATATGGCGTGCACTTGAACCAACAGCTTCTCCACCTCTACTTGGATTGCTACAAAGTCTTTTTGATAATGTGTCAATTCAAGTATTATTATCTGGTACTACCTCAAGATCTTTTTGGCCTGCCACTGGTATTCTCCAAGGATCAATTTTGTCCCCTCATTTGTATTCTATATATATTAACTCTTTACCCCAATTTCTTTGTTCCCCTTCTTCTTCTTCTATTTTATTCAATTTATCTAATTCTAATTCTGATTTTCAAGATACACCTATACTTTCATCCCGTCAACATCCTCATCGATTGGTTTGTGGTAAGTGGATTAACGCACTATTATATGCTGATGATGTTGTTTTGATTGGAGATAGATCCAACATCCAACAACTATTAAACCGAGCCAAAGAACACTCTTACCAACTTGGATATTGCTGGAATCCAAGTAAATGTATTGTTTTGCAACAACCAACCAGCCAAAGTACCAACCCTCTTCCACCTCTATTTTTATATAATCAACCACTCCCAACTGCATCACCATTTGTTTACCTTGGTATTCCGTTCAATGCCAGCGGTATGATCAACAATCAACAACTTTTGCAATGCAACATTGCATCAGCACTTACGGGTATGCGTACATTATGAACAATTGGATGTAATCCACATGGTTTTCCTCATCACCTTGCCATCAAAATATATAAGCAATTTATTAGACCTCGCTTTGAATATGGATTAGTAATTGTCCCATTTCTCAAAAAAGAAATCCAACAACTTGAAAAAGGACAAGACCAATATGTCCGATATATTTTTCGTGGTCATGCAAAATTATCTACTATTGTTTTTTGCCATATGGCCAATCTACCAACAATGGATGAACGTGTACATACATTAGGCACTAAATATCTTTCACGTGCATTTTATTTGCTAGAAGATGCTTTACTGACTGAATTACGACCTATCTTACGCGATAACCGCTATCGATGGAAGCAATTACAGAAATACAATGAAATTTGGAAACTTTTACCTTTACCACCTGAAGATGCATCACCACGCAATCTCAAATCGACCATTCGCACCTATCGCACTACCAACCTCTACAAATTACAACAAGGCCCTAATGCAGGTGTCCTTATAAAAGCTTGCCATTCAAAACTTGGCGTTGATCCAATTTTCTTCTTACCAATGACACCTCGGGAACGTAGCCGCCTACTTCGCTGGCGGATGGGTTGGCTACTAGAAAAACCGATCCAATGTACAAATTGCAATAGTCACTGCACTAGCCGTTACCATCTTATCAAATGTCTTGATATTGCTTATCAGCTTGATTTACTACCTGATATACTACCAAATCCAATCGACCACCTCCTCAACAAACTTCCTTGTAAACCACCATCCAACCCACAAACCATATTACTTTGGCAGCAAACATGGCCAAAATTAATGGTAGCACTCGAACAACTTGATAAGATATGTCATCCCAATTCAAATGATGATATACCAGCTGATCCCAAACTTGGTCAACAATTTGTAGACTAGTTAACACCAGGTGCTCGATTGTTTAAGTGGGAGTCAGAATTGATTTCATGTAGTTTATAATCCATCCCAAGGATTCTAGTTTCTTTAGTAGTAGGTGAGTATGGTGAGTAGCTTGTATTGCAGAGTCTGCTATTATAATCCAGTCATCCAAATAGGCATTCAATCGAATCTGTTTCATGTGTGCTCATTCCAATATAGGTTTTGTTAATTTGGTAAAGAGCCATGGCACTAGCGATAGTCCGAACGGGGTTGTACAAAACTGATAAGTTGTCACTTGCCAATGGAAGCAAAGGTATTTTCGTGATTCTGGGTGAACATCTATATAAAGAAATGCATCAGAAAGGTGGATTGAAGTTAAAAAATTGTTGTGTTTGCTTAATTTGGTTACCTCTTGCAAGGTTTCCATTTTGAAAAAATCTTAACCCAGATGCAGGTCTGTGTAATGGAACTAAGAAGGTTTTTGTTACAGCACTTTTAGATCACAGCATTATTGTAAAAAGGATTGACATCGGTCATGATGGTGAGGAGCACTACATTCCTAGGATCAATATGTGTACCACAGAAGGAGAACACCCATTCATCCTTTGTCATTATCAATTCCCTATCTGACCTGCATTTGCTATGACAATTCACAAATCACAAGGTCAATCATTAACTCATATTAGTATCCACTTACAAGAACCTCTACTCATTTACAGTCAATTATACGTTGCTCTTTCTCGAGCAACTGACCCTAACAACATTAGAATTGCTATTGACCTCACCAAATTATCTTCTACCTACAGTATGTCCCTACTCACCATGGGAAAAATTAGCGATTATCGCAGATATCGCAGAGGAATCGCAGATATCGCAGAGGAATTGCAGATATCGCAGACACATTTGAACACAGAAAACCAAAATGGGAGTTTGAAAATAGGTTTATTCCTGAAAAAGACAAAAAAAAATTCAGACAGTGCAAAAATCGCAGATATCGCAGAGGAATCATGGATATCGCAGATACATTTTGAACACAGAAAACAAAAATGGGAATTAGAAAATGAGTTTATTCCTGAAAAGGACGAAACAAATTCAGACAAAGTAAACATCGCAGATATCGCAGAGGAATCGCGTATATCACAGACACATTTTGAACACAGAAAACGAAAATGGGAATTAGATTCCTGAAAAGGATAAGAGTGAAAGACAAAAACTGTAGATTTATACAAAAAGAAATGGGAAGCGGAGAAAAAAAAACTATACGTCACTTATTTTGCCTAATGTTATGTCGCCTAGTATCATATCAGGATATATAATATAATATCTATCTTCATGCAAAGATGATTTTAACAACCCTGCATTACCCCATATATTCTCAGCATCAATGACACATAGTTTGTCAGGTGTATTAGGTCCGCCTCGAGGTCCATACGGGAGGCCCTTTTTCTTTCTTTCCTTAGTGCCATAGTCAGTCATTTTCAGATTTCCAAACAATTTGACCAAGCATAATGGACGCTCATCAAGAATGCCTTTCTCCTCAACACCTTCCATTGTCTCTGCGCTTTCGATGACTTCCATTTCTTTATCTGATTGACTCATACCCTCAAATCTTTCTTGAATGGATCCCAGAGTAACTGGTGGTTGTGCATCTATAAATATTTTGAGGAAAAGAATGGTGAGTGATTTGACATAGTATAATACAAACATTCCAAACAAGTGTGAACCTGGGCATACCTCTAAAACGATGCGTGAAAAACAATATTAATTCTCCAAAGAATGTAGCCTCACCACCACCTTGTATTGGAAGTCGCATTTTGATTATTGTATCCGATTTTTTTGCAACACTGGATATTCATTACATACGAATCTGGTGTCATCTTTGAACAGGTTCTTGCCCACCTTAATTTCTGATTCTAATGTGGCTCCCAATGCTTGGTCGTTGTCAAACTGATTATGTCAGTATTGCCTTATATAACGTTCGATATTAAGATGATCAAAGTCTTCTAGTTGCATAACTTTCCAATCCCAAAGCTCGATATCAGGGTATTCATCTAAGGAGTAGGCATCACCATCCTCCAGAACAGTTTCCAATTCATCCATCAAATGTACACGCTGGAAATTATGCATGAGTAATTGTCGCTTGATGATCTTGCCATTGTTTGGCCCAGGTAAAACTTGGGATTTAATATGTTTCTTGAAAAAGCCTAAATAATAATGGGTTAGTATTTTTATCGTTGCAGTTGCAAACCTAATGTGAACTTATAATAACGTACCAATTGATCGCTCTGCTGATTGTGTAGAATAACCACGTAATGGGCCAAGCTTCTGGATAATCTCATGTATATGCCAAAGATAATGGAAGTTAACAGTATATAGATTATTACTGACATTGTTCTTCATGTGCAAATCCCAAGTATGTAAGTATCTATTTAAAGTTGAGTTGCAAGTTAGAAAACATCGTTTATTATTTAAATTACTTTTTTTTATGTGGTAAGCTTACTTTTGGATGGCAGACACATCATTTGCGTATATTTTCCACTGGAGAGCCAAGGTACATCTAATGACAAGTGACATAAGGGCTTCAACTTGTTCAGAATAAGCACCATACGTTTCAGCAAGCTGTTCAAAAACCAAAGTAGGAACTATACATTGAAGAAGCATGATCCAGTCAACAGAACGCATATGACCAGCTTTCTGGGACACATCTGTATATGTATAAGTAGACATGAGGATTAGCTTAATATTGGAGAATATTTCAGATGTGGTATAATGTGGAAGGAAATAAACGAACCTCTGAAAATCCCTTCAAATATACCAGATGGTATTGTTGCATTGGATTCCATGATCACTTTACCAATGGCTGAACATGCACTGGAATGCAATTTGAAGGTTGTATTCAAATTGCCATATTGACCTGATATGATGTCCCAGAGACGTTTTGTAACGTTTGAGCCAATTAAATGTAGCTCATTAAGACCAAAGAACGAGTATCCATGAAAGAACTTCAACATTACAAATTCATTCTTTTTGACAATACCAAAATCCTAAAGGTAAATCAGATAAAAAATGAGTGGAATGTATATAGCAAATATAACGATATGGAATATAAAAAATATTGATTTAATCCCTTATCGCCATTTTTGAATTCATCATCCTTCCTTGTGGTAGACATATTGTTTGTCCCTGTACCCTGTGTAATAACGGCCATATCCTTTACCAGCTGGACCAATCTCCCTTACTGTTTTGATGTGAAATTGACGGCAACCATAATCAGAATTGTGACCTTTATGATGTATAAGTTCCTGAACACCAATAATATCACCAGATGCAAGTAGTAGATGTACTTTGAAGTTGAAGAACCCATCTTCACAAATGACTTTCAATCCTCCATCCTCAAGAATACGGAGTTCATTTAATAATGGTATCAAAAACAAAAATAGATCGCCGTTATGATCTCCTGGTATAATCGCAACCTAGAGCATATTTTTTGTGTGGTAACTGTGAATAAAGATAAGTAAATGAATTGTTGAAGTGGTATAGTGATAAAGATAGTACTAATAATAATATCTTACCGTTCCATTGGTGACAGGCTTAAAAGTATGACATGTACGATTGTCATCTTTGCTTCTCCTCCTTTGAATGGTGCAAACCCATTGACAAACAATGAAATTGCTATGGTGTCCTGTTCATTTTGGAATATGGTCGATTTGAATTTTTTATATACTGAGCCATCAAAAATGTCGTTGAAGATCATCTCTAATTATATTATTTTTTTCATATAATAAATTAATACTTTTACTTTTAGTAAATTAAATTATTTTAATTATAATTTACACTTCTAATTATATTACTGAAATAGAACTGCCAAGACAAAATCAAAGATTTTTATAGAGTTCTATTCTAGTCAATTTCTCTAAGAGAAAGTAACATAAAGAGTCGCGTTGGAAGTTAAAAACTTACAACTTCTTCTAAATTAATAATTAACTTTAAAACTTTATAAATAAAACAATTTGAATCATTTCTCTTCTAGTGAAATAAATTTCACAAACCTTCTTTTTCTAATTGTTGTTTTAATAATGATAAATAATTAATTGCATCTTTTAATTTATATTGTAAAATCTTTACTAGTAGGTCTTCTAAAGACCCAAAACCCCCAAATTTATTTTTATTATTATAAAATTTATTATCTTTATTAATAACAATATTATATTTTTTATCTTTTACTTCTAGTTTACACCTATAATATTTTCTTTCTTCTATTACTCTATAACCTAAATCTTCTAGTACAAGTGCACAATTGATTTCTCTTAAACATTTATAATCCATTTTTTTATTATATAAATAAATTCAATTTTTATCTACTAGTAGAAAATGTTTATTTAAGAACCTTAACAAGTTGAGAACCCTAAAGCCAAAACAAACAAGTTTGTTCATTTTCTACATTAATTATTTACTTCTAGTAATAATAAATTATCACAAAATCTTTTTTTTTCTAATTTCTATTAAAAACAAAATTTTTTTTTTTATTCCTTCATTTGGGCACCACTCCCAAAGGGCCCCTCCCAAATAAATTCCTTTTTTTAAAATATTTTTTTTTCTTTTTATTTAAAAATTGAATTTTATATTATTATAAAAGTAATTTTTTCAAGGGGGTTTAGGATATACTCGTTTATAGAGTATATCCCAGGCCCCCTTTTTTCTTTTTTTTCTTATTTTTACTAGCTGTAAAACATAAATGTTTTACTAGCAGATATATAACTACTAGAACAATAAATTGTTCATTATCTATTTACTACTAGCTATAGAACATAAATGTTTTACTAGCAGATATAGAAGATCATCTCTAATTATATTATTTTTTTCATATAATAAATTAATACTTTTACTTTTAGTAAATTAAATTATTTTAATTATAATTTACACTTCTAATTGTATTACTGAAATAGAACTGCCAAGACAAAATCAAAGATTTTTATGGAGTTCTATTCTAGTCAATTTCTCTAAGAGAAAGTAACATAAAGAGTTGCGTTGCAAGTTAAAAACTTACAACTTCTTCTAAATTAATAATTAACTTTAAAACTTTATAAATAAAACAATTTGAATCATTTCTCGTTCATTTGTCCAGGTTCCGGTTCATGAACATCTTGAATCATTTTGTGGGTCTCCTTATCTGCAATAAGGTTCGACAACTGTCGACCGAGAGGGAAATAAGATATCATTTCGACTGGCTTTCCGTTACTCTTGAATTGTTGTTCACCACAGCTACATTCATTATGTGAGCCTTGAGGAAACAAACAGTAGCGTTTTGGGCATATCCGGTATACAGTTTCATCAAGCTGAAAAAGTTTACCCAACCTGTTTTCGGATGTTTTAGGCAAGAGCAATGGTTTTTTGCCTAAAATATGATTTTGTACATTATTAGTTATTAGTAAGTTATTGATCATACAGTTGAATAATTACTCTTTTAAGTTGAATGCTTACCAAAATCATCTTGAATAATCCACTTGTTAAATAACGAGATGAGTTCATCATAGGAATCATGGCTAACATTGTTATCTTGTGCCCAGCAGAAAAGCTCATAACTTTTTTGTTCATAACTTTGTAGTTGAGGCATTGGTTGGATTTTTTCAGTAATAGTTTCATTGGTAACAAGGGGTGTTTCCTTTTCCCAAGGATCGATGTATTGCTTGTTGGCTGAGTGGGTTCCTGCTTGATCTGATGAAGACTCGTTTGTTGGTTGGATTATGGGATCGTCAACATTGGATGCATCCATGATAGCAAAATCTTTGTCGTCATCATCACTATCACTTGAATTGGTATAACTATCATTGTCACCGTCATCTTGATCTTGGGTAACATAAGGCTGATCTTCTTGTCCAAAGTCGTATACTATATCATTAGGCGTGAAGCTATGTCGGTTTGATTGATCTAAGATAGACGTGTTATCGATATTATGGTTATTGGCCAATTCATTTGCAGGGAGAATAGAAGATATATGATCTTGATCTATGACCATAGGGTCATTCTGATAGGGAGTAGGAGCAGGAGGTAATGCTTCACGATCTTAGGTTAGTGGTCGAGAAACTGTTTGAACATGGTCATCTAGGTAGTTAATTATACAAGGTAAGTTTTTTTTTCATAAAGGTTATTTTTATATATATGTGATATTTTTGCAATATAGTAATTTAGGTCATACCACACGAAGCGTCATGTTTTCTATACTTGGTCTTTTCAACAGCTTGGAAGCATTTTTTGTAGTAAATAAAGGTGTACTTGGGCACTGTAAAAAAATATTATGTGGACTAATAATTGCTGAACATTCTTTTCATATTTATACTCTTTTTTATATGCTGCGGTTTCTATGTTTTTGTTTGATCATGATCTATATTGCCATCCTCAGGTATTGTCTCTTTCTTTCTTTATGTCACTTTGCTACTGCGCCATGCATAATGGTGCCATTGTTCTGTGTTTGGATTCTTTTTGCTGTGGCCTTGACTGCTATCTCTAAGTGGAAGGTTGCTGATGGTATATGGACTGCAGTTGTGTAACAGTTTTTATTTTAGAAGTTACGTACGCCATTCTTTTTTTTTCACTCTTATCATTTGACATCTGAAAAAATGAATCAGCATCAACAACAACAGCTTCTTTCTCCTCCTCAACAACCAGTCTCTATTACCAATGAGGACATCTATATGCGGGTATTGGCAATTGGTGATTCCCAACAAAATGGTGAACTCTGTGTTAATCACCTGGAGCAACGCATTAGTGGCATTGAGGCAATGCTGCGCCAGATGCTGTACAACCAGCAGCAAATCCTTGGCCTCCTCCAACAGCAGCAACAACAACCTCTTCCTCCTCTTCAACAAGAAGAATGGTATCGCCACCCTGTACTATATACGTGCTTCTTATTGGTGGATTCGTCCCAAAGCCATCAACTGAACAGCAGCGGGAGCATGGTAAAAAGGTCACCCAAGAACATGTGTTTCAGCTGTCCTATAGTCCAGTCTGTTCGTTAGATGCAGAAAAGGTGGTCTACGCGCATAACGTCTGCAGGGACGCCACCACCAGGCTTGGTGAGGCTGTTATCAACGCGTATGACCGCTTGGACCAGGGTAAGAAGGGTTGGAGCGTCCTTACCCACTTACCCATTCCAAGGCGTTCGAGAACATTCTCAGGCAATTTTACTCCTTCGTGGAGGAAAACCGGGATGGAATGCCGGTGAAGGACGCTGAGGATGATTGGATTGGCAAGTCTTACTTGAAGGTCCCCTTCGACAGTGAGATGTGTGTTAAAAGATACAAACAAAAATAATGCAAATGAATATTAACCAATTGAACTTAAACTGACTACTAACTAACTGGTTTTATATGTTATTTTTAGGAAGAGAAGAAATGACAAGGAAAAAAGAGAAGCGTTGTATGTATCATATATCATTATATCATATATCATTATATCATATTGCTCAATATATTATGTATTTCTTATAGATTGCTCATTATTCTAATAAAAAAAATACTAGCATTTTGGATTTGAACATAGTGCGCAGCAGATCCAGCTTGTCCTAACGGTCGACTGATGCCATGTCATTGTAAGTACATGACCTTTTTACATCCAAAAACCCTGTTTGTTATTTACTACAAATGAAGAAAACCTTTGTTTGAATGATATTGTATTTATCCTATTGCATAACCATTGATTATTTGCCAAATCAAAGAATCCTTCCTCTTATAAGCTAGTTTTTATTGTAGTATTTCACGTTTACATTTTGATTTATATTTACTGACAATTAATTTAATTATTGCATACATAGGGATCAATCCATTAATGGGCACAGTCAGGCCGCTGGCGCAAGGTGGGTTAAAAATGGATTATAAGAATAGTGTAGAGTATTATATGATGATGGACTAAAATATAAATATTATTATGCTTATAGCTCGACTGTTTCACACATGGATCCAGTCATCTTCTCTGTTCCTTTTTCTTTACGTGCTGCTGTTTCCTCCTCCTCCTCTTCTTCCTCACGCCGACCACCACCACAACAACTTAATTTGTATCAAGATAACCACCGCCTTTCTATCATTCCTGCCACTCGTCCCCCACCATCACCATCATCATCCACCTCATCTACCTCCACCACTCAATCTCATCGACCCAAAAAGGGAAAAGCAAGAGCCCCCCATCCAATCATTAATGTTTTTTTTTTAATAAAAATAGTCTATAAATATACAATATACAGTAGCTTTTATTGGTCTAGTTAGGTTACACGGATATCTCAAATAAGAAATCTCTGTTTTAAATTTCAATCATAAACTTTGATATCGGCAATAAATCTGCGATATCTGTGCAAGTTGCCCATAGTGACTACAGTAAACATTGTTTACTATGAAGTCTTACTTCCATCATCATAATTATCACCTTATGTATCACATCAATATATCTAATTAATTTCTTTTTTTTACAATCATATCAATATAATTCATATTTTTCTTTTCACATATCCTTCTCTTTTTGTAGCTACATCTTATTTAGATCTCTTTTTTTTCTCTATATTATAAATATATATCACAAATTTTTTTATAATTTTTTTTTACAAAATTCTATTTCAGCACTTGTTGTGCTTCACTGCGAAGCGAAACTGTATGCCGTTAAATGACCTGGAGCGAAGCGAGGCAGGAAGAGGTTGATCATAATTAAAATAAAGTTTTAAGTACAGCATATCAAATACACATATTTAAGTATTGATTTTCATTAGGTCAGTTTGAGACAACAAATTCTGAAACATAAACTATTATAAAAGGCAATCTCTGCACTGAGAAAGAATTCTATTTCCAAATGTCCCAAATGTCCCAAAGGTTTCCCATGGTGCATTATTATATATACAAAATATAAGTATAATTGATAGCAAGTCATCAAAAACATTATAAAAATACTACTTAGAATGGTATTCATTAGAGAGTTTTGCTCTATATTCTTAATTTCTGCTGTTAAAAACAGATGACGTTCTATATCGGAAATATGATATTTTATTTTTAAGCATGTAATATTGACTTTTTTTTATCAGCAAACAACATTAATTTTTACTGAGTGCAACATTCTGCTATTACAAAGTTAAATATAATAAAATTAGTTCTATAGTAAAAAACAAACAGTGAACATAATAAACTTTTAAATAATATATTTTTAATTAATGATGTAAGTTATTCATTTATATAATTGTAGATTTTAATGTATTTTATTTATTTACTTTCGTTTCCTTTTTATTACTGTATACATAGCTATTTATAACCTCTACCTTTTTATTTGAGTGAAAGATAACATCCTATTATACTATTATTCATCGAATCTACAGGGAAAAAAAAGCTATATAAAAATGTTATTATTATAGTCAACGAACGATAATAATGTATGTAAAAAAAAAAAAGACTTGACCACAAAAATTATTTTTATTTTTCAACCTTTTTTTTTAAAGCACCCCAACTTTGGGAAAAAAAAAGGTTAACACATAATGAATCCTCCAATAACCGATCTTGCTGGACAAATAGGTCAATGGACTCAACAATTACAAGAACGTCAACAACAATTAGATGCAGAATATAATAGACTTCAAACTTTTCGAAACGATTATGACGCGCTTGAAAAAACGCTTATGACATTACCTGACGAAACGACTCGATCTGCAATGGTAAAAAAAAAAAGAAAAGTTATAGATTTTTTATCATAGATATATATATTCTAGAGCACGATAAGAACATAATCAAGGTTTTCATTTTTAGTATAGACATACTAATATACATTTCTCTAGATCCCCATTGGAAAACTCGCATTTATGCCTGGTAAATTAATTCATACTAATGAAATAACTGTTTACCTTGGTGATCAATATTATGCAGAACGATCAGCAAAACAAGCACTTGGCATTTTGGATCGACGACGACAAGGTAAATATATATATAACCTTTATTACCTACAGAAATTTATTAGAGGAATGCTTTATTTATATATATATATATATATTATACATATAAATGAATAGTCGTGGATGAAAACATCCGACTTCTTGAAGCACGAAGAAATGGTCTTCAAGCTAAAAGTGAAGCAGTTGGCCAAGCAGGATTTCCTTCTGCTGATCTTGGTGTAAGTATATATATATATATATATATAGAAGATTGATATAACCGATTGCTAACCCCTCCAATTGAATACTATAGGTAAATGAAGAAGGTTTACCTATTGTTGAAATCCGTGAAGAAGAGCCACCAAAAGAAACAGCTAAAATTACAGTAGTCGAATCAAGCAAAGGGAAAGAAGTTGAAAAGAAATCTATTAAACCAAAAGCTGAAGCATGGACCGAAAAAGAACAAAAGGATGTAATGGCTATGTTGGAAAGACTTGAAGCAGAAGAAGAAGAGGAAGAGGAGCTTCCGCATGATGATCAAAAACAACAAAAGGAAAAGAAAAAAGTTTCATTTGCTGATCACGACGAATATGACGATGAAAATAAAAAAAATGATGACGAAGAAGAAGAAGATGATGATGATTGGGATGAACGTTACGATACTGAAATTGCTGATAATCTTTTCAGCTCATATGACGATGATGAAGATTACGCTACGCAGGGTATTGTGGATCATGTTGATGCTTCTGTTTATGAGGAGGATGAAGAAGAAGAAGAAGAAGAAGAGAAAGAAAATAAAGAAATACAAGAGATTGAACCACCTATTATTGCAGAAAATGTTAGTGATCGTTCTACATCATCATCATCATCCAATATTGAACAATCACCATTAAAAGAAAGTGTAACCGAAAAGGATAATGTACCAGTAAATCCATCAAAAAAATCATCTTTGGATAAAAAGATTTCTACTGCTACTGCTGATACAAAGACTGTACCTGATGAAACCGCAAGTTCCACTACCGCCCCCCCTTCGAAAACCAAAAAACCATCACGATTTAAAGTAGCACGACAAAAAGAGCGATCTGCAGAAACAGTTGCCAAAAATATAGCAGCAGCCGCTTGTCAACAAAATATGGAAAAAGAAATAGTGAAACGAGAGGAAGAAATACCAGTTGTAAAAGAATCACTACCATTAAATGAAAAATCAAACCAACCCATTCAATCAGGTAGCACCTCAAGTATTCCTGTTGTCCAAGAAAAGAAAACCACAACAACATCATTTGTGCCAGTACCATCAGCAAAAAAGGAAACAAAAAATACGGATGATATAGAAAAAGGAAAAGAAATGAAAAAGATATCAAAATTCAAACTTGCTCGTGAACAGGAAAGAAATGTTACAGTTTCTTCTCCTTTTTCTTCAAGTACGACAATAGAAAAACAATCTCCATCCGAATCAACAGTAACAAATGAACAAAGTCCATCAGAAAAAGTAACAGCACCAGTAACTAAAAAAGAAAAAAAGGTATCTAAATTTAAATTGACCCGCCAAAAAGCAAGAGCACGTGAGGGTGGGTCAGATTTTGTTGGTGTAGTAGTACCTGAAATTCCAACAGTTAAAGATACCAGTAAAAAACAACCAAAAACGATTAAAAAGAATGATGACGAGGATAAGGATTCCAAGTCAAAACGAAAAGTAACATGGGACACTGTTACTACTGTACAAGAACATGATCGCAGTGCCGCCCCATCAACAGTTTCTTCTGATTCATCATCACCTTCTTATACAGCACCTGTTAAAGAAGAAAAAGGAAAAGGAATCGACACCCAAGTGCCATTGAAACCACGTACCATCAATTCTCCTGCGGATATATTTAGTGCATTAAATGATCAACGACAGATTCTATTAGATGATGGATATCCTTCTTTAGAAACGGGTGATGATACTCTTGTTGCTAATCAAGAATCTGGACTAGATATTAATACGCTTACTAAAGATGTCGATTTGAAAATTCAAGATATTTGGCAATTCAGGGATGAAGCTGCAAATCCTTTGATAGCAACCATAAATCCTTTAGAAGTGAATAATATTCCTCAAGTAAGGAAATCAAAATTGGATTCAAATGTGATGCGTGGTGCTGTAACGGAACGGGATTCAGAAGAAGTAGATTTAGATCAAGTAGAACAAGATATGGATTTACGTGAAGTAAGCTTTTATTCTCATTCGTTAAAGAAGTAAAAAAAAAAAGAAATCAACAAACTAATCTGAAAATTTAGGTAACGAGTAAATATCATAGTCAACGTAATAGTATGGTGGCTGCCATGGGTGGATATTCATTTGATCCAAAGGATGTTTATGAGGTAAATAAATTATAATAGGTAGACTTTAGAATAAAATAATAATATTAACTTCTTAATTTTTTTTGTTTCTAGGTATATGATGAAAATATACCAAGTAATGAATCTAGTGTAACGAAAGATACAGATGAAGTTGAAGAAAAACCAAGAAAGGTTTCAAGATTTAAAGCAGCACGTATGGCTGCATTAGAAAACAGTTTAGAAGAACAATGATTATAATAATAAAACATATTCCTCGACAACGGATGAATATATTTATTTGTATATTAATAATGGGATAATAATAGCAATAATATAGAACTAGTAATTGTTGTTGTTGTTGTAATAATAGTAGTAGTCAACAATGTTAATAATAATAGACTAATAGGAATGAAATATGATATCATTATATAGATGTTGTTGCAGTAACTAAAGTAGTGGATGCTGCTTGTTGTTCTAATCTTGTCCATACATCTCTTCGGTATCTATTACGTTTCATTCTGAAAAAAAAATCAAATCATTAATTAAATTTTATTCAAAACATAAATAAATAATCCTGTTAAATATTTTTTTTTTACTTACTCTTCTTCTTCGTCATGTCTAAATTTCTGAGCACATTCATCAAATAATACTGGATCAACTTCCATAAACATTTTTAATGCTGAATAAACTAAACTTTGAATGGTTCTATAAATTACGTATATATTTAGTTCTTTATTTTATTTCATGAAAACAGTTTTGGTTTACCTGTTCCAATGTGATTTTGCGTGATTATATAAGGATGAAAATAAGATAGGCATAACGATATCAATGTTGCTATTAATCAATGTGACAATATGATTATTACTCCAGTAATACAGAGTTCGTTCTGCTACCTATAACCAATTCCCCCCCCCCAAAAAAAAAGAGAAGAGCGTATAAAAATTATACATATATACAATAGCTATAATAACTATAACAAATGATGATATATTAAATAAAATTGTTATTGCTTATTTGAACTTACCTGGAAATGTATACTGGATACACATCGAGCTATTCGCTGAAATAATGGCTTTATTACTTTGGATAATTCCATAGGATTTGAAACTTCTAAAATATTTTCCAATTCATTAAGTAATATTATTTCTTTTGCACTATTGACTTTAGGCCAATAACGTAATATACCAAGAATAATCTAATAATAATAATAAAAAACAAATGATTAATAATCATAGTATCTTAATATATTTTATTAAATTAAAAGATTGTTTTTTTATTACCTCAGTGGTTAATGTAGAGTCTTTTTCTAAAAATTGTACCACACAATAATCCAATTGAGGATGGTATACTGCTAAATTTGATGGTTTATGTAATGGAATTAGTACACGTGATAAAAATGTCTTGTGTTCTTCTTTTAATGGTAAAGCAAATCCATTAATAATGCTATTAATATATATATATTGTTTTAGTTAACTAATGTTTTAATACATGACAAGTATAAATATAAAGTTAATTAAGATTACCTTCCCAATATTTCAAGTAACTCTGCAATTCCGTTAAATCTTTCGGTTTCATAAATATATTGAAAAAAGATATGATTGATAGATCGTCGTATAAATGCTCTAAGATTGAGAAATTTCCCATAAACTCGATGTAATATAGTTTTAAGAAGTTCACGTTCTCGTGGATCTTCAGTATCAAATAATTCCAGAAGCTAGTGATAAATAGATAAATATCTAATTAAGTATATATTTATATTATATAATTCAATTGTCCCATATATTATGTAATTATCATTTATTATACCTGAATAACAAATTTTTGATCAATATGTTTTTTGGCTATTTGTATATTAAAATCTGGAGACTCTAAGAATTTTAAAAAGATTTCATATACTAATTGAATATGTGGCCAAGAGGTTTCAAGTGCAAAGTCATCTAATTCCAAATCGAAGCTTTCTTGTCCCAAAGAGATTTGTGGTGGTGGTATTGTTCTAAAAAGATTAATAGCAAACTATACATAATATGATATACCATTTTAGTTATGTACCAGTTGATTATATACATTTAATAGAATATATAAGCTTTACCATACGAGTAATATTAATATAAATTGTTTCATTGATAACATCTCGTGTAGATGAAACATATTCAAGAATTTCTTGTAACGCACTTCGTTTAATCTCTTTATTCTTTAAATCTGACGATGGATCATTAAAATCAAATAAAATTTGACACTGAGCCAATTTTCTGATAAATAATTCATGACGTTGAACAGGTGGTACCTCTAATTTTATTTTTTATAATCAGTTAAAACAAAAAAACGATCTAATATAATAATATGGATGTAATAAATATTTACCATGAAAATTTGGATATTTTTCAAGTTCTACTTTTTGATAAATATAATATTTAGACGATTTTTGACGTCGTGGAATTTTTTGAACTATTATCGTATCTTTTGGTGTAGATCTACTCATCATGGGAGGAATCATTGTTGTGATATTTGATATAATATTATTATTATTATCAGATATTGACGATAATCCTTGGGGTTGTACCAAATCTTCTGGCTGTAAATGAAAATAGGGTTTTGTAGATTAATGCAAACTGAAAATGAAAAAAAAAAAAAAAAAAATGTGGTAAAAAGTAAAAAGGAGAGAGAAAAAGTTTGTGTATATGACTTACATGGTGCTGTTGCTGTTGCTGTGCTGCCGATTCATTATTAACATTAGATAGTATTTCATTGGTAATTAGAGATGATCGCTGTTGACTTTGTAACTGAAATGGGGTAGCGATTGAACCTCCAGTGAACTTTTATATAGAAATAGTTTTGTTAATGATAAAAAGATCAATTGACGAAAAACATAAAAAAAAACCACATAAAGAGACAATGAATAATAATAAAACTCACCGCACCCTTGAAACCCTTAATCATAATGATGTCTTGACGATTTCCAAGATCGTCGTAATTTATAAACTAGTCTTTTTTTTCCCTCAGACTATTTGAGCACTCTACTGTGAAATAAGAATAGAACAACAACAATAATAATAAGAATAATAATAATGTGAACGAGGGAAAGAGAAAACGAAAATAAAGAGAAATGTTTTTTTTTTCTTTTAGAAATATAAAGTTTATTACGATTATGGGGGAGGGAGGAAGACCTTTTAAAGAAAGGGAGGTAAAAAGAGTTCTTATCAAGGAGTTTTTATCTCTCATAACTGATATCTGAAAAATAAAAAGCTAAGCTGCATAGTATATAAATAATGAATGACTTTTTGTTATTCCATGATGAATCATAATGCTTATAATTACTAGGTTATCTATCTATTTTCTATTATTATATCAGTTACTTGAGTACTATGTATATGTTTGATTTATTACTTTCTCTATTTAGATAATCATGATTCGATATAAGACAGACCTATTTTATTTAACAAGTACGTATATATAATGGAAACTTGTTTTTTTTTGACTAGTAATAGTTATCATAGTAAATTTATCAAGTCCCTTAATATTAAAAAAAAAAAAAGGATAGGGTTAAAGATCTACACATAAATAGATCATGTCATTTAAGGAACAATATCATTATTTCTCTCACAACTATATAAATAATAAGCATGTAAGTATAGAATGATATTTTATTTCATCTCCCGTGTAACTAATCCCTTTTTCAATAGATAAATAATAATGATATAGTAAGAAATAATATTATATTGGTATTTCTTTTATGATGTTTACTTCGGAGAACTATTATTTTTTTCAATGATCTGCTGACTATATAAGGTGATCTGAGATAAATACGAGTAGTAAAATAGAAAGATGGGACTAAAGTAAAATATAGTTGAGAATCTGTTTATTCCTGAAATAAAATAACTACTCTTTTATATCTTTTCTAAATTATGTAACTATCTTATTTTATCCGATCATGGCTAAACTATGTTTTATACGAATGGATGAGAAGACCTATTATATTTGTTCTATTATAAATATTAATTCTAGATCATCCTCTGAAACCGTTTATGACAGTTGTTACTGATCTCATTCTTTCTTTGATGTTCCTTTTTTATCCGGATTAATAATGAGAGCGAATCAAAATAAATAATAGTGTTTAATTGTTTATCTTTTATCCTTGACGGAATGATGTTTGACCGATTACTCATGAATAGATGGAATATATGTGTTATTATGGTGGTTCACCACATGATCCATTGTTGATTAATATTGAAAAAGTGATATTCTTGATAAAATAAAAAGGGTTCCCGGTCCTACAGGTAGTATGTTTAAAATAAAAATAAAAATAAAAATCCATCAGTGAGAGTTAACATATTAAGTATTACATACATTATTATCCATATACAGTCTACTACTAGATGGTACTGAGTTTATTATGACTCATGAATTTTATTCTGTGTCATGCAAAGTGTCATTTTATAAGTAGTTTCTTTAATTCATCGTATAATAAGTCATGTGATTAGTGATTTGGTATACTTTTATGAAACATGAACAAATAAGATAAATAGTATGAAGAACGATTTTTTAAACTTTTACGTATTTTATTTCATTCATTTATCCTAAGATATGATGGCTCTAGACTTTGATTTCTTTTTACACTAGTCATTTTGAAACTTTAATAAAAGAACACAAAATCTAGAGCGAGAATAATGTACGCGCCGCTTTTCTACATTATGAACCAATGATGGGCTACAAAATCACATTGTATATAATAAATAGTACGTAAATAATTATCAATGGAATACTCTATATAGATTATAAAAAAACACAAAGTAATACTGTGGGGGCACACTAACAAAAAAAAAAAAAGGATATAACTCTCAAGTTATTAGACCTTATATCAACTTTTATTCTTATTTTTTGAAGCATTTTTTTTTATATATATCCTCTGATGATGAAACATTAAAATAAAAACAAGTGATCACCCATTCCCCCCACCCCCCCAAAAAAAAACCTGGGTCTAAGCAATTATAAACAGAAACACAAAAAGTAAACAAATAATAGTCATCGAAGAGTTACAGTGGCGCACACATTTTTTACTTTTACAAAAGCTTTTACTCATTGCACTCGAGCTTCCTTTTTCATTTTTGTTGGCGCAGCAAATAGTTAGTTCACGCGTTATCATAAAAAAAAAAAAAAAAAAGCCCGTTTTATTTTTTTTGTATATAAATACATTAACTCATAATACAATTTTCTTTCGTTTCTTATCCTTTTTTTTATTTATTTATTTACGTATTTATTTTGATACTCTATTTTTTCTCCTCATGAGTTTTCTTTTAGATGGCTTTATTACAGAGTTTTTTGCTCTTACCAGTACATCTCAACATCCATTCTCAGCTACTTCTGGTGGTTCAGTAAATTCTACCTTATCCACTAATAGCAAAAGCATTCATGGGATAGAAGGTTTGTCTGATGAGAACGTATGGTATGCTCCTGCTGTACAGTCCATGGTAGCAATGCTTATTTTATCAACAATACGTATGTAATTTTTATAGATATTATTATCTAATTTTTCATATGAGAAAAAAAAAAAGAAAAAGAAAGAGTGATATGATTACAAACATCCTTGATTTTTACTAACTGATATATACATACATATATATAGCACGTATTATTTCAACAATTTATGGATGGATTCATCCTGGAATATATAATTATATTGTTGAGAAATTATATGTTTCTGTTATTATTAATCAAGATGAATCAATCTATTTTCAAATTGGACAATATGTGGCAGAACAAGAAGAACTCGCACGTAGCAAGAAATTAAGACATGTTCAAGGTATCGCAAAAGATAACGAATCGAGTCGTTATCCTCGTAACTATTTTGATGAAGAGCAATCAACTCCTACGCCTCAAATATCTCTTTTGCCAAGTAAGTTCATATTAAAAAAAATAATATACGTAAAATGAATAAATCTTCTTAACTGTATGACACATGAAATGTTGATAAAAATTAAATGATTAGGAACTGGATCATTACAGATTGTATGGCATAATGGACAAAAGATTTGGGTTAGACGGGAAATAAGAAAAGTAGAAAATGGAGAAAGTTTAGGTAATGGATTGAAAGGACTTAATTTGGATTTATCTTCTCTGCTTCAACGAAGTCAAGAATGTTTCAATATAAGGTTTGTTAAAGTAGTATTTCTTTTTTTTTTCCTTTTTTTTTTCTGTATCATTTTTTCAAAGAAAAATATTACGTAACAACGAATGAAAAAAAAACAATTATAGTATGCGTGGTCAAAACGTTGAAAAACTTAGATCTATAATTCAAGATTGGTTGGACAGTATTTATAGTCGTGATTATAACAAGGTAACTTTTTTTTTTTTTTTGTTTTGTTTTTTCCATCAAGCTTATTATTTTGTAACATATATATAATTTATTATTATAATAGTTGACAGTATATCAATGTATGAGAATACACTATGGTGATTATGGATGGAAGAGAATTAGCAACAAGGAGGTTTGTAATTATATCATTGACTTGTATATTTAATTTTTTTATGAAAAGCTATCCAGTGTAAATTTATTATTATTCTCATGTATTATGTAGATGCGACGATATGGCTCAGTTGTTCTTCGCGAAAATCAAAAAGAAGAAATTTTGGGAGGTAAAAATTATCTTATTACACTTAATATATATATATATATATATATATATATATATATATATTCTCTCTGTACTTATCAAGCCTAATTAACATATCTTATATGCATAATTCTTTATGATAGATGTACAAAAGTTTTTGGGATCAAGTAAAAAATATGCTATGCGTGGAATTCCTTATCGACATGCAGTGATTCTTCATGGGCCACCTGGAACAGGTTAGTTATCTTTAATACTGTTCGTTGCCTCTATTATTATTATTATTATTCATAGTATATAAAAATGATTTGTTATACACTAATATATATATAACTCTATATTTATGCAATTCCATTTTTATAGGCAAAACTTCATTTATTAAAGGATTAGCCGAAAAATTAAAATTGAATATTGCCTACATTAGTCTCGTTGCTAGTTTAGATGATGATGGATTTCTCTCAATGCTTACTAGAGTACCTGCCAATTCAGTCATTGTCATGGAAGATTTTGATCGTTCTCATATTACGAAAGATGCACAAGAATCAGAACGTAATGGAGGCTCTGGTTTATCTGGTATACCGAGAATTACAGAAGGTATGCTTTTATTATTTTACTGTTTTTTTTTTATTTATTGCTATATTGATATTCTCACTATATATTCTTAAACTAACTCATAATTTATAATATCAACTTTAAATTAACTATTTTTATTATTATTACAGCTGGTCTTTTAAATGCACTGGATGGTATTAATACACCAGAAGGATCATGTAAGTTGATACTAATTACCTCTTTTTTTTTTTTCAAACTAAAAGAATACGTAATTAAATAAATAAAACTGAATTGATTTTATGGTACTTATTACATCCTAAATCATAATTTATGGTTTTACTCAAAAATATATAATAGTGATATTCCTCACATGTAACAATCTTGATAAAATTGGCAGGGCAGTGAAACGACCTGGACGTGTCGATCAGATTTATTACTTGACCTATGCTGACAATTATCAAATCAGAGAAATGTTTTGGCGATTCTTTGGCAAAGGGAAACAAACAACGGACCCAGAAGCGCGTAAAGATAATCCTGAATTACAAAAAATTGCTAACGTATTTTTGTCACATATCCAAAGCTTGAATCAAAACTTAACGACTGCAACTCTTCAAAAGTTTTTCCTCGAATACGAAAAGGAGAAAGAGATCGAATATTGGAAACAAAAAAAAGAACAGGGGATTAGTAAAGATAGTAGTAGTGGCAGTGTATCGATAAATACAAAAGATTTGAAAGAGAACGATGAAAAAAAGCAACACGTTGATCATAATGAACAAGAAAAAGAGAAGAAAGAAGAAGAAGAAGACGAATATAAATCTATTGAAATTGATTTGAACCTACTGATGGATAAGGATTATGTTATAAATCTATTTGAAAAGATACAAATGGAAACTGGCGTAGAAGAAAAAATGATGGAAGAAATTGCCAAGAGGAAAGCAAAAGAACAAAAGAAAAAGGGAAAAGAACAAAGGAAAAAAGAAAAAGAAGAAGAGAAGGATGATACTGAAGATACAGAAGAAGATACAGAAGAAGATACTGCTGTTAAATCTGATGTCGCTGACACTAATGATGTGGGAGCTCCGTCACCACCAGCATCACCTTTACCAAATGGCGTTACTAGCCTATAGATACACGATGAATATTCTGTAACTTATATAGTTGTTTACAATCAAACAAATAAATAAAACTATTTTATTATTATTATTATAATTATTGAGAATATGTGGGACACCACAGAGAGCGGAAAAAGAAATAAATAGCAGTAATAGGTTGGAGTTAGTGATTAGACTGTTATATGGTAATTGTTTGAAATTATTTACTGTTTTCCACCACAATTGCAAAAAAAAAAATACTGTCTCTACTATTACATACGTACTATATTAAAAGTGATTGTTAGAACTTCGTAGTTACATTATTACATATATATCTATAGCTGATATAAGTATGACTACATTGATCAAACTATTAAACAAAACATACTCATCAGTTAATATATGTGCAAGTTGATATTACATGTAAATCAGTGAAATATCGACTATAATAAGCATAAATTCTTTTCTTATTCTCTATATACAACTTTTTCTTTTTATAAAACTATGGTAACTATTTTTATTTTTATGAGTTGTATCGTACTTGATTTCGTACCTTGTACCTTGATTTATACGCGTGTGTAACGCGTTGATTAAATTTGTCTAAAAAATAAAATAAAAAGGATGGTGTAACGCGTTTTATAGCGCATAACAAATCTCTCATTTTATTATTATTATTACTAGTCAACTATTGAATATGTATCGTCAATCGAGTAAAAACAATGCCTATACTTCACCAACTGCTAAATTAAATAAGAGACAAAAAAGTAATGCTTAATAGTTATATTTTTGAAAAAATATAAAATATATAGACTTGAAGCAATTAACAAACTTATTGTCTTTCTATATATATATATATATATATATATTAACTATTTTCTTGAATAGCAACGGGCGATCGATCTGAACAACAACTATCTGACAGTTCTTTACCAGCATTTTCAAAGTAAAAAAAAAAAAAAAAGTCGATATTAAATTCATAACATTAGGTTAAACGATCATTTTATTCAAACCAATTTCTCTCCTTTTTAAAAACTTAAATAGTAATGAACAATGGATTAGTCCTAATCGTGATCTATTTCAGGATGGTAAATTACAACCTCGAGAAATACAGCAACGTTTTTGGCAAAAGTTGGATAAAGAACGACAGCACTTGGTTACCCATGGTAACTCTAACAACGAAATACAATATTCAAATACACCAGAGCTTTGTACTACAAGTAATAGTCAAAAAGTAAAAGAGGATTCCATGAGATCAATGGATAGTGATTCTATGTTTGGAGATGAAATACCGATGGATGATATTGAAGCATTACTTGTAGCTAATCAATGGGAAAACAAAAAATCACCATCACCATCACGTTCACGTTCACCATTGACAGTAGTATTACCATCATCATTACCAAAGGAAACTGTATTATCACCATCATTACCGAAGAACTCTGTAGTATCACCATTGCAACAACAACAACCAACGATAGCATCATCCTCAAATAATCCAGTATCACAATTACCAACTAATGGAAGTATTGGCTTTGATGATGATGATGATGATGATGACATGTTTGGTGATGATATACCCCTTGATTTACTTGATGAACCGTTACCTAGTAACGCTCAGCAAACAGAAAATACATCTATACAACAAGATAATGTACATATACCCCACTTTTTTTTTCTTTTTACAAAGAAAAAGTTGTTATCGAAGATTTTTAAACTGATTTTTTTTTTTTGGATTGTCATTATCTAGATAAACACCCAACCTTTACGATATGGTCGGTATATGGTAGCTAACATTCATATAGGACAATATCGCAATGGTGATATAGGATTCATGTCAGAAAAAGTACTAAATAGATATATTTTATATTTTTTTTTTGCTTAAAAAAAAAACAAACAAACCAGGAACTCATCTGTTATATTATATAAATAGGTTGTACAATTACTCGATGATATACATACTTTACCTGCTCTTGTACGATTACGTGATGATTGGATTCAAACACATGTTCAAGTAGGAGATATTGTCCATATACCTGTTGGCACTGACAAAAAACTTCACAACGACATGATTATTGATAATAATCATGGGTATTTTATTATTCATCCTGATCGTCTTATATCCAGTACTGCTGTTGCTTCAAGTCTTATCTGTTTACGTAAATCTGTATTACAACAAAAAGTAAAAACACTGGGTGATTATACGGAAGCTCTGGTCCATGGCAACTTGATTCATCTTATTTTTCAAAGTGCATTAAAATCAAATAATTTTAGTATGGAAAATCTTCGAGAACAAGCACAACGTGCTGTACAGTCATCACTGGAAGAATTAATTGCCATTAAACAAGATGAAGCCATGGCTTTGGATATTTTAGAAAAAACAATTCCTTTTATTCAATCATTTGGCGATACTTATGTTGGATCAAAACCAAAAAAAGATGCTACGATTTCAAGTGATTTAGGACCTAACGTTGGACAAAGACTTGGATGTAAAAATATTGCTTTAACCAAGGTACTTGATGTAGAAGAACATTTATGGAGTCCAACCTATGGTTTAAAAGGTATGGTGGATGTTTCCGTTGAAATGGCAATGGAACCCAATGGAAAATTAATAACGGCCCCACTTGAATTGAAAACTGGAAAGTCAAGTCAATTTATTCAACATCGAGCACAAACTGTATTATATACTCTTCTTATGAGTGATCGTTATGGTAATGTAAACTGGACATATATATATATATATATTTAAAATACTTGGTACTTACTGAATATTAATATTAGATATCAACATAAATACTGGAGCATTGCTTTACTGTCGTACTAATAATATCTATATGGTTGAACAAGCACGTAATGATGTTCGAAACTTAGTCATGGCACGTAATAGATTGGCTTCAGCAATGCAAAATAGACATGCTCTACCTGCTATGCTCAAAAATCCACATACATGTCAACATTGTGCTATGGATAATGCTTGTTTATTATTTCACAAATCGATTGAGAATGGTGATGGTGCATCCAGTGGACTTTCTGATTGGTTTGATGGAAAGACGAAACATTTAAATGAAACAGCATTAACCATGTTTCGTCATTGGCAACAATTAATTGATCTTGAAGAAGATGATATCGATTATATACGACGTGATATCTGGCGTATGCCAGCAGAATTAAGAGAATTAAGTGGCAGGTAAAGTATATATAATAGAATGATTAGAAAAGAAGGCGCTTTAATGCAAAATAATTAAATAGGTCTCTCTAATCTGAATATATAAATATATGTATAAATAGATGCTGGAATAATATGGTATATGATGCCTCTTTTTCTGGAGAAACTGAATCAATCGTTAGTTTTCGTCGTGATCCTGAATCCAAAGAAAAATTAAATATGCTTACATCCATGATGAATGTGGGCGATCCAGTTGTTATTTCAAGTACACAAGGTCACATTAATCTCGGTATGGGTTTTGTGTTACGTCTAAATCACGATTCTGTACAAATTAATTTGACATCTCCACTTCGAAGCACGCCAAAAAGAGGTCCTCATTTTGATGAACATCTCAGACAAGTCTTTGTTAATAATGGTCATTCAAATACTTATCGAATTGATAAAGATGAAATGGCAAGTGGTATGGCATTGATGAGACGAAATATTGTTAGCTTGTTTACTCAAGAAGAAGATGGTGGTGATGTGAAAAGAAGACGTTTAATTGTGGATCGTGTTAAACCTAGTTTCGTTTCTCCAGCCTCTATTGAAATGCCTCCTTCTCTTAATCCTGGTCAACAAGAGGCTGTTGAAAAAGTATTATCAGGTAAATAGAAAACTATTTATTTTTGAGAAAGAAAATTGCGTCATTGTTTGTTGTTTGTTTTACGGTTGCAGATAGAATTAAAAAAAGTTTTTGTATATAGCACAGGATTATGCCATTATTTTGGGTATGCCTGGAACTGGAAAAACTACAACAACAGCACATATTATCAAGACATTAGTAGAACGTGGTAAATCTGTACTTTTAACAGCATACACGCATACTGCACTTGATAATGTGTTAATTAAAGTGCGTAATAGTGGAATTGATGTTCTTCGTCTTGGTAATCCTGAAAAGGTCAGTACAAGAATGATTTACATATATACGTGTGTACGATGTAAAATAAATAAAAAAATTCACATAAAAATAATTAAATATACTTTTTTTTTTTTTTCAGGTGATGCCATCCTTGCGTAGTTCGATGCCCAATAATAATCCAACGTTAACAACAGTAAAAGATTTGGAAGATTTTTATTCTAATAAACAAGTTGTAGGTGTAACATGTTTGGGTATTGGCCAGTAAGTTGATCTTTTTTTTCTCTTTAATGTGATGGGATCATTCACACAACTGGTTTTTATTATTTATTGTTATTTATGTGTTCCATACATCTTTTACTTTTGTTATAGTAATTTCTTTCTAAAGAGAAGATTCGATTATTGTATTGTTGATGAAGCTTCACAAATCACATTACCTACATGTATTGGACCTTTAAGATATGCTAATGTTTTTGTTCTTGTGGGTGATCAATATCAACTTCCACCTTTGGTAAAGTACACTTTTTTTTATTATACATTCTCAAATGATTAAACTTTATTTAACTCTTTTTTTTTTTTTTTTTTTAAAAAAAAAAAAGGTACGAAATGATGTTGCACGAGATACTGGATTACAAAAATCACTTTTTGCTTTACTAGCAGAAGCTCATCCCGAAGCCATTGCTTATTTAGAATATCAATATCGAATGAACAAAGATATTATGACTATTTCAAATAATTTGATTTATGATAACAAACTTAAATGTGGAAACGAATCTGTTGCTAAAAAGGAACTTTATTTACCACATTATCAACAAGCACTTGATAAAATACATACACTATCAAGTTGTGAAAAAGAAAAATGTTGGATTGAACAGGTCTTGGATCCTAGGTAAAATTTTTTTTTTTTTTGACTATATTATAATTTGCATCCAAAACTCCTCCCCCCCACTCATCTTTTCATTTAGTCGTAAAGTTGTATTTTTAGATACTGATCAAATGTCAGCAACAGAAGAAAGAGTATTGGAAAATATTGTTAATAATGTAGAAGTTTCAATTATAACTCAATTAGCAGAAGCTTTTTTAACTGCTGGTGTACAAGAAAATCAATTAGCAGTTATTTCTGTTTATCGTTCTCAATTAAGATTAATATCTCAATCCATGCGTGGAAGACCAGAAGTAGAAATTGCAACTATTGATAAATATCAAGGTCGAGATAAAGAATGCGTATTAGTTTCTCTTGTTAGAAATAATGAAACGGGCAAGGTATATATATATTTTTGCTTTATGATGATTTTATTATGTTTCTTACTAAATAACAATGGATATTGGGTATATCTTTTACAATAATGAATAGACGGGTGAATTATTAAGAGATTGGCGTCGTATTAATGTTGCATTTACACGTGCGAAAAGTAAAATTATTATTGTTGGATCATCATCCACACTTTCTACATCAGCTTTATTTAATTATTTTATCGAATTGATGAATTCTAATAACTGGGTTAGTAAATAAGAAAAATTCGTATGCATTATAAATATACACACACAACTAAAATAAATTAAATTATGATATTAGATTTATAAACTTCATAAAGATGCTGAAAAGGAACATATCATTCAAGTACCACCCTTATCACCTGAAAAACGTAAACGAGAACATAAAACGTATTCTTCAACTGAAGCATTACTTAAGAATAGACCCATTCTTCGAGATGTATATAATTCATCATTATAAAAAGATAATTCACATTTGTATATAATAAGTTAAATAAAATAAACAAAGAAAACAGGTTGTATTAAAAAAAAAAAGTAACACCACTTTTTTTTTTTTTTATGTATACAAGTTGAAGTGGGAAAAAAAACAGATGATGCTAAACAAAGAGAGTATATATAATGTATATATGTAATGTGTGTGTGAAATGAATGAGGTAAAAAAAAAATGTATATATGTATATATATATATATATATATTTATGTATGTATATGTGCATTTCGAGTAAAAAGTTTGAAATGATGAATGGATGTAAAAAAAAAAAAAACAAAGGGGGGGGGGGAGGTCAGGGGTTAGGAAAACAAGTGAAGAGAAATTACATATATACATCAAAACAAATATGTGTGCATGTTGAGTTACATTATTATTATATTTATTATTGAGCTTCATTAACTCTCCTTCGTTTGATTCCATTGGAAGCAATAGTAAATTCACCACCTTGAGGCGCCTGCGTCTCTGATGAAGAATTTGGAGTCCAAACCAGTTTGGCATCACCTGAAGGCATCATTGTTTGTTGTTGCATGGAGATTGGAGGCTGTTGTGTTGTTGTTGGTGTTGTTGTTGAAGGAGGTGGCTGTGACCAAACAGGTGTAGATACTGGATTCATTGGAACATTGTTATTATGTACCATAGGTGGTGGTTGTGTTGCTATTGTCGCAGTACCCATTGTTGATGAATGTTGTTGTTGATGGTATGCTTGTGAATTCATATTATTATGTTGTATACCCATACTAGGATTCATAGTAACAGGATAAGCCATTGAAGCAGTACTCATAGGTGTATTCACAACAGGATGAGATGATGGAATTGGGTGAGTTGGAACTTGAGGTATTGGCTGTGGTTGTGGAGCACTTGTTGCCGTTACTGTTGAGACGGATACAGCTGGAATTTCTTCAATAAAAGAACCAGTAGAATTTTCATTCAAATTACCACTAGCAGGAGTAACACTACTAACAGCACTACTCCTACTACTACTGCTATTACCACTGGTACTACTGGTATCTGTGGATGTTGCTGGTGGTAATAACCCTAAACCACGAGGAATAGATGTTGGATCTTGGAATCGTTGCATGACTTTTAAATGAGCACAATATTTTTCAAGTATACCATAAAGTGTACGTTTTGAAAATGGTTTGGGTAAAATATCATTCATTCCACTTCCAACATATTGTACAATGTCATTATCAGTAAAATTGGATGTCATCGAAATAATGGGTGTTAACATATCATATTGTCGAATATTACGTGTTGCAGAAATACCATCCAAGTTTGGCATGACAATATCCTAGAACATTTTATATAAAAAAAAAATGTTAGTTTTTTTTTTTTCAATAGATATTAAGACATATATAGATAAAAGAACAGAAAAAAAAACTCATTTTTTTTTCTTACCATTAAAATCAAATCATATTTCTCTGCACCCATCATTCGTATTGCTTCCATACCATCTTTTGCTAAATCAATTGTACAACCAATAACTTGTAATAATTTCCCACTTAAATCTCGATATACAGAATCGTCGTCGACCAGCAACACACGAGGAGGAACTGTCCAGCCGTTTCCTCCTAATTTTCGTTTCATACCGAGTGTACTTGCCAAAGGTTCTTGTAATGATGAAGATGATGGTACAGGTGTTGTCATAGGTTGCTGTTGTTGCTGTGAATGGTGCTGTTGTTGATGTTGATGTTGTTGTTGATGATTAGCAGCAGCAGCTTGTTCAGGAGTAACTCGAATCTCAAGTGAAGGTTTATTATCTTTGACTGACATATGTGGTGAGAGACGACCTAATCGAACAAAAGCTAAACCTTCACCTGTTTTTAAAGGAGATCCAATAATACTTCCAGCATTCATATGAGCAGCAGCAACAACGGCAGGATGATTAGATTGATTAGGTATGTTATTAAAAGGATGTTGATCTGATGGTTGAGAAGGTACAGTAGGATCTTGTTGCATTTGTTGTTGTTGTTGTTGTTGAGGCCAAGGTGTATTGGGTGATACTTGTTGTAATTGTTTTGTAATATTATCCAATTGTACAGCATTTGCACTTGATACTTTAGAATAAGAATCAAGAAGTTTTTGTGTTTCTGCAGATGTTGTACTTGATTCGGCATTATTGTGCAACGATGAAGATGGTGATTGTGCATGAGTTTCTACAAAATTATATAAATATATAATTTTTTTTTTTTAAAAAAAAAACCTTCTATTTTGAAACACTATATAAAATTGAAACTTACCTTTATCACGATTGACAGCAATTTGTAAAAATTGTCGGATAAGATCATCTTTGGCAGCCATATTTTTACTAAGATTCATAAATTCATTAAGAATTAAATGATCATTATTAGAAAGTCGTTGAACTGTTGTTTCCATATTGGATTGTGATAATTCCAATTGTGTAATTTGAGTTTGAAGTTTTTCTGTTAATTGTCGTATCTCGTTTAATGACTCAGCATTCAATTCATCTTCTTGAGATGCTTTTATTCCATCGGATCGTAAATTATTATTGTCTTTTCCTATCGTGGATGAAGAAGAAGATGCGGCAGCGGCAGCAGCAGCAGCTGCTGCTGCTGCTGCTTCTTCTTTTTTATGTTTTCCTGGAGTTTTTCTTCGAATTTGTTCTAATAAATCTTTACGATCTCGTCTGAATTTTGGATGAACAAATTCCCAAGCCTTATATAAAATATTACCAGTTTTTAAGTTTAGTAAATTAAAATTAAAAAAATGGGTACATAAATTTCTTTCTTTTTTTTTTTTTTTTTTTTGCTCTCTCTCACCTGATCACCATAGGGTTTTTGACCATCTTCCGCGTTTCGAACCTTATGGAAATCATATTTGTTTAGTTGACGCACAAAACTAGCAAAATTACAATGCTTAAAATGTTTTGGTAAAATTGTTTTAGCAAATTCATTAGTATCCTTGACAACAAACGTTGTTCCATCAGGTCCCCAACAAAATGTATGTTTAAATGCTTTATTTTCAAGCATCCTGTTATAATATATATATATATATAAACCATTGTTAAAAAAAAATTTGTTACTTAATATATATTCTTCTCCACCCCACCCCCACCCCCACTTCCTCCAACACTTTTTTTTTTATTTGAGGTACACCAATCTTTTTTTTTTCATTTGGAAGTTTTTTTTTTTTTTATACCTGAAAAGCTTTTGAATGAATTCAGGTACAGATCCAGTACCATCGTTTATTCGTGTATTGCCCGAACTATTTTTTTGATTATTGATCACTTTTTTATTATTTCCATTAGCTTGACGTTTTGTTGGTATAGTATATTCCACCTTAACATTGGCTTGATCCATTATTTAATGTTATATTAATTAGTGTTAAGAGAAAAAAAAAAAAAAGGAGAGAGAGCGGGGGGGAAAAAAAGCGTTTGAAATGAAAATGAGTTGCGCGAAAAAAAAAAATAGAAAAAAAAAAAAAAAAAAAGAAGAGGGGGAAGTTTTTTTTAGGATTTGAATCCAATTCAATTGGGTTTTAAAGAATGATATAATGTTGTTTTAATGAAACTAAAACCAAAATGACGGAAGAGGAGGAGTTGAGAAAAAGACAGAACCCTTTTATTAAAAAAAAAGAGAGCAATTTTTTGTTGAGCTCGGAAACAAAAAAAAAAAAAAAAAAAAAGGTTCCAAAAAAAAAAAAAAAGAAGCTTCAACTTTGAAATAAATGAAGAGGAGAGGAAAAAAAAAAAAACGAGCCCTTCCCTAAATTGGATTACTTATCGGATACAACCCCGCCCCGCCGTTTTCATTCTCTTTTTTTTTTTTTTTTTGGCAGAAGGAGGGGGGGGAAGGGTTCATCAAAAAAGGTTTTTTATTCATTCATAATTAATATCAAAATTATTGGTACCTGATAATTTATAAGTTGAATAAGTTTTTGTTTTGTTTTTTTTTTGAATGAAATGAATTCATTTAAGCAAAAAGAAAAATAAATTATTATTAAAGGTAACGCGGATCTTTTCTCCTTTTCTTAGCTCCCATAAATATATATATACAGCCACTAAAAAAAAATAATAATAATAATAATTGGTTTCAATTATTATTAGCGGAGCAGGATGATCCCTTCATAAGCAACACAACTCATGAATTATTTCTTAAGTTTCATGATCTACCATAAATCAATTAAAGCTCAGGTTGTCAAGTAAGTCTTTATACTACTAATACTACTAAAATCCAAGTTATTGACCTTATTATATATAAGAAAAAAGTAGATTAAAAATTTAATTATATGTTCAACAAGACAGTAACCATATTCTAAATATGGCATTAAAATGGTATCGGAATATGAATTATTATTATTATTTTTTTAAGCAAAACCACTTATTAACCTGTAACGTGTACCTTACTTTTTTTATAACAAACCCTCCTTCCATTTCATAAATTATATAATTATAATAAGCATTCAAAAAACATGGAACTTACCAACGCGTTACAAAAATTTGTTATTACATATAAAAAGGATACACCCACCAATTTAAAAATTGTGGATTTTTATCTTATTTATATAATGTTATCTGGTATTTTTCAATTCATCTACATGGCTACAGTGGGTACATTTCCTTATAATGCCTTTTTAGCCGGATTCATTTCAACTGTTGGTAGTTTTGTTTTAGCAGGTAATAATAATAATAATACACACACACACACATATATATATATATATATATATATATATATATACAAGTATTCATAAATATAAATATAAATATATAGTAAATTTACGTATTCAAACGAATGGACAAAATAAAGAGATGTTTAAAACCATATCACCCGAACGGTAAAATAATTCTGTTTATTTATTTCAAATTATATTATATAATATATTTTAACTTTTTTTTTTTTTTCAAATTAAAAATTGATAGATCTTTTGCCGATTTTGTTATTTGTTCTTTATTACTTCATTTCTTTTGTGTCAATTATATTGGTTAAACTATAAAATAAAGTGTATTATCAATCTATTGTGAGGAGGGAGGGTTCTTAATGCAAAAAAAAAAAAAAAATGGCAAATAAAAGAAATCTCTCTCTCTCTCTCTCAAAAATCCCGACCTTTTTTTTTTCACTTTTTTTCCTTTTAATAATATATTCCCCTATAAATAAATGGACCAAGAACTCAATTCAACTCTTGATCAAATGTTTGTAACTTTTTTAATTCATTATTTTTAAACGGATGACAAATAATTTTTATATTTATTTATTTATTTTTGACATTAATATTAGTGCAAGTAGAGAAGATGTCAAAGGTGTATTATTAGCTGACGAAATGGGTTTATGTCTTGGAGGTAAAAATATAATTGACTCAGTAATAATAATAATAAAAAAAAAAAAAAACTCACCCCTTTTGTTCATGTTTATAATTAAAAAAAAAAGCAAGAGGAATTGCAAAGAGTGATGCAGCAGCTAATGCAGCAGCTATTGCACGAACAGCGCGTGAACTTTCTACACCTTCAGAAGAAGAACAATACCCAACCATTACCTTGGCTTATGAACACAGGTAAAAAATAATAATAATAACTCTCATATAAATATATATACACGGATTATAATGAGTATATATATATATATATATATATATTTTATTTTATTTTTAATAGTAAAGTTGTTATTCGTAACGAAGGTTCTTTTACCCTTGCTATTTTCATGTAAAATTAAAAAAAAAACTATTATTATTGTTTATTAAAAAAACTTGTAATCTTTTGTTTCTTTTTATCTTTTAAATTGATTATGGATGAATCCATTCGTTCACGTTTTATTCCTTTTGATTCCATTATCCATGGTTTGGTTTCTTTTTTAAAAAAATTTGAAATAGATCCTTTCAGTTGATCAACAGGAATGATAAAATCAGGTGAATTATTTCTTGTTGATCCAACAGCATCTGTTACTTGATAACTTTATTATATAGAATGTAAATATTTCATTTGTTTTTATATTATAATAATAATAATAATAATGATAAATCTTACCAATCTAATTCTCCTGTAAAAGGATGCATTATTTTTACTTGATCTTTACTCCAAGATTCATTTGATATCCAACTATTTACATCAGATGAACTATTTTCTAATATAACAGGCATACGATCATGTAAAAATTCAAAAAAAGAAGATGCATCGGTAGTAACAATTGTACATGTATATCTTTCTTTATCTTTTTAAAATATTTATAATTTCAATTAATACGTATATATATTATACATTGGTAAAATAGGATTACGTATAAATTACCATCAATATGGGAAAGAGCATAAAGACCAGCAAAGAACATTAATTTTCCATCTTTTCGTTTTGTATAATATGGAATTTTTTTACCACTTTTTAATACTTTCCATTCATAAAATCTATTTCATTTCAATAAAAAGTGAATATATATTTCATAAGAAAAGAAAAAAGGAAAAAGATTGTTAACCAACCCTTCTGCAACAATGATACAACGACCTTTATTTTTTGATTGATCAAATAGGGATGAACCTATTAATGTATCAGATCTTGCATTAATGGGCTATAAATACAATATAAAGTTATTATAAATTATTAAATGTAACTTGTTCAATAAATAAATAAAATAAAATATTTTACTTGTCTATCTGGATAATCTTTTGTCCAACTTGGAATAAATCCCCATTGCATACTTTGCATAATAACTTCATTATTTATTGTTTTTCGAATAACAGGAATGTATTTACGTGGTCCCACATTAAAACTTGGAGAAAATAAATCTTCATTCACCCATTCATTAGTAATATTTATATTACTTTCTTTTACTTTATCTTTTATTATATTAGGACATAAAGAACATGCAAACCGTCCACACATTATTATTATTATTATTTTAAATGGGGAGTGGGGAGGAGAACAATATATGCCTTTTTTTTTTTTTTTTTTTTAACGCAGCATTATAATGTACACCTAAAAAGGAAACTCCTTAACTTTACTACACTTTATTTTTTATAAAAAAATAAAAAATAAGCCACGGAATTTGTTCGGGTTTTGGAGCTAAATTTCCTGCCAAAAAAAAAAAGGCTTTCCATTTTTAATTTTTTTTTTTTTTTTCACATTTTTTATATATATATATATATATATTAGTGAGTGAGTGAGTGAGTGTGTGTGTGTTTTTTTTCTTTTCAATCCATTCGTCATGCCAAAAAAATCAGTGAAGTTCGCCGCCAAACTTCATGAAAAGGCACCTAAAACTTCAAAAGAACCTGCTCAACCTAATGCCAAAATAGCTAAACCTGCCCTTAAATCAACAAAAATAACTGTACAACAACAACAACAAAAATCGAGAACAACAACGACAACAAAGGTGAATGATAAACGATCATTAAAGAAACGTGCTGTTGAAGCATTAGAAGAAGAAGAAAGTAGTGACGATGATTCCGATTATGGCGAGATCGCACTGGATGGCAATGATGCGGTTGTCGACGAAGAAGAAGAAGAACAAGTTGAAGAAAATGATATGGATGATGATGAGAGTGAAATTGAAGCATTTCCTGAATTAAGTATCAGTAGTGATGAAGAGGATAGTGATTATGATGATGAAAAAATTGAAGAAGATATTGAAGAAGAAGAAGAAGAAGAGGAAGATGATTATATGGCTGGTGATAGTTTGGATGAAGCTGATTTAGATGAAGAAGAATCAATGAACCAGTAAGTTTATTATTATTCTATAATTTGATTATCTTTGTTATTTTAATCTAATTACATTTTAAATTAAATATTTTTTTTTTTAAAAAGGAAACCACTTGAAAAATTATCTGATATTGAAGCAAATTATGATAGTGATAGTTCAACAGAAGAGGTTTGTTTTTTTAAATATATATAAATATATATAACAATAACACTATGTATATAATGAATTAACTCTGGGGGGGTTTATTATTTAGACTGAAAACACCGTTGGTAATATTCCAGCTGAATGGTATAAAGATATGCCTCATATTGGTTATGATATTGATGGCAAAAAGATTTTGAAACCAGCAACAGCAGATGAACTTGAAAAATTCTTATCTACGATGGATGATCCTGATTCTTGGAAGACGGTTCGTAGTGATAAAGAAGGAAAAGATATTGTTTTGAATGATGAAGAAATGGATATTATTCAACGATTACAACGGGGTATTATTCCTGATTCGGATTATAATCCTTATGAACCTACAGTGGAATGGTTTACTAGCAAGACAGAACAAATGCCTTTATCAGCACGTCCTGAACCTAAACGACGTTTTATTCCATCTAAATGGGAAGCTAAAAAGGTATTAATTTAATATAAGAAAATAAGTTATATATATATATATATATATATTAATTTTTTTTTTTTTTTTTTGGGTGGTGAAATTATAGGTAATGAAAATTGTTAAAGCTATTCGTGCAGGTCGTATTGTTCCAAGAAAACCAAAGGATGAAAGACCTCGATTTTATAATTTGTGGGGTGATGATGATAAACCACGTGAAGATCATGTTATGCATATTGTTGCACCTAAAATGAAATTACCAGAACATGATGAAAGTTATAATCCACCCGAAGAATATCTTCCTGATGAACAAGAAGTAAAGGAATGGAATGATTTAGATTTAGAAGATAGAACAAAGAATTATCTTCCTAAAAAGTAAGTTCAACCCCCCCTCCTTCCCCCAAATAGTCAATCTATGGATGGAGATACTTAAAAAAAACCAATTTAAAAATTTTTAGATACAAGAGTTTACGTCATGTTCCAGCTTATGATCGATTTATTCAGGAACGATTCCAACGATGTTTAGATTTGTATTTGGCACCTCGTGTGCGAAAGAACAGAGTATGTTTTTTATATTTTAAAAAGATGAATGATAAAAAAAAAATAATAATAACAAACTTATTAAATCGACTACTCTATAATTTTTTTTTTTTTTTAGCTCAATGTCGATCCTGATTCTCTTGTACCAAAATTACCAAGTCCTAAAGATTTACAACCTTTCCCAACAGCTCAATCACTTTCATATGATGGTCATACGGCACGTATTCGAAGTCTTTCTGTACATTCTTCTGGACTTTATCTTTTATCTGGTTCTGATGATCATACGATTCGTATGTGGGAAGTATCCACAGGTCGTTGTCTTTTCATGTGGCAATTTAAAGATGTTATTCATGAAATATCTTGGAATCCTAATCCAGATGTTTGGTTATTTGCTGTCTCTGTGGGTCACGGTGAAGTTCTTTTAATTGCACCTCCTAAATTATGTCCTGGTGAAATGGCTATGGCAACAGATCAATATATTAAGAGTGGATTTACTCGACCTCAAACAACAACAACAGAGGATGATAATGAAAAACCAATTCGACAAGTGGTTCAATGGTCTAAACCTTCTGAACAAGAAGAAGAAAAATATGGATATAAAGTACGATTACAACATAGTCAAACTGTGAAACAAATTACTTGGCATCGTAAAGGTGATTATTTTGCAACAGTTGCACCTGATGCTCGACAAGTATTAATTCATCAAGCAACAAAACATCAAACACAAACTCCATTTACTCGACTTAAGGGTATTGTTCAAAAAGTGGCTTTCCATCCTATCAAACCCATCTTTTTTGTTGCGGTATGTAATTTTTTTTTTATTTTTTCAAACCTTTTTTTTTTTGTTTATATATATATATATATATATGTTAACTAAAAAAATTATTATTTTAAAATAGACACAAATTTATGTACGCGTATATGATTTAATGCAACAACAATTAGTCAAGACAATGCAACCAGGTGTCAAATGGATTTCAAGTATTGATGTTCATCCAGGTGGTGATAATTTAATTATTGGTAGTTATGATAAAAAGGTGTGTTGGTTTGATATGGATCTTGGTTCACGTCCATATAAATCTTTGAGATACCATCAAAAGGCTGTTCGTCAAGTTGCCTATCATCGTCGTTATCCTCTCTTTGCATCTTCATCTGATGATGGTACTATTCAAATATTCTATGGCATGGTTTATAATGATTTACTTCAAAATCCATTGATTGTTCCAGTAAAGATTTTGAAGGGTCATGAAACGAAAGATAGTCTTGGTAAGTTTTCTTTCTCTCTCTCTCTCTCTCTTTTTATAATAGTGTACATTTTTTATTAAACAAAAAAAATAATATTTTTTTTAGGTGTATTGAATATTGAATTCCATCCAACACAACCATGGATTTTCTCTTCAGGTGCTGATGGATCATTACGGTTGTGGACATAGAAAAAAATAAAATTATATAATATTAATTCGGCATTTCCATAATTTTTTTTGATAAAAAAAAAAAAACCTCTCTCACACATATATACACGCAAAACACATCATTTTTCATTCTGTTTTTTTTTCTTTTCCTCTTATTAATTATTGTTATTATATGATTTTTTTTTTTTTTTTTACTATTTCATTCTTTTTTTTATATAAACAAACAAATTAATTTTTTTTTTTTAAAAAAAAAAGAAAATATCACAAATATATATAGTTTTTTGTTTGTCTGTTGCTGTTGTTGTTTTTGAGAGAGAGAAAGAGAAAGAGAAAGAGAGAAAAAAAAAAAGTAGGATGTTGTATAGGATGTTGGAAGAAAGAAAGAGAGAGAGAGTAAACAATCTAAAAGATCCTGCAAGTGAAAGTTAGGTTATAATTCTGATTTGATTTTTGAATTGGTTTTATTCTTTAAAAAAAAAATCCAAGTTCGTTTTGTTTTTTTGTTTTTTTCTTTAGAAAGCATCATTTAAATAATCATCCTCATCAACAAATGATGTTACTACAGTTCGATCAGCAAATTTACGACCTGCAAGAGCTCTTAAACCAACTAAAGCTTCTTCTTTTGTTTCATATCGAACAAAAATCTATGATTGTATTAATAAAAAAAAAAAATATATTTAGATTTTTTTTTTCATACGATGCTTATATATATATATATATATATAATTATTATTTAATTACAACCAAAAAAAAACTAACCTTTCCTAAACCTGGTACATTTTGTCCATTTTGTGGTCGAGGAATCTTCATATCCAACATTTTACCAAACTTTGAACATTCTTCTGCAATATCTTCCCAAATATCTAAAATTGAAAACATTTAGTTATTTTATTCCTCTCCCAATGGATATACAGAATCCGTTTTTGTATATATATATATATATACATTACCTTGATATTCTTCATCATCTTCTAATTCATCAGGTGTTACCATATTCATTAATTGTAAAACTCGAGTTGCTTCTTCGTCTGTCACTGTGGATGGTACAAAAGGTAATGACATATTTCCACTTGTTCCTCCAGTATTATTATTATTATTATTATTATTACCACCACTTGTATGCATATCACCTTGTTTTGCTCCAACACTTGCACGCTGTACAACTAATCTTTTCTCGCCTAATTCCATATTATTCAAACCTTGACATGCTAAATCAGTTACATTTGGATCAGCATATTCACAAAATGCAAAACCCTATTTGTATTTGATTATCCAGTTAATAAAAAAAAATTCATCTTTTTTCTAATTTAATATATATATATATATATATATATATATATATTTCTTTTACCTTGGATTGATTTGTAGTTGGATCCTTGACAAGATTAAATGCACGTAATTCACCAAATGATTTAAGTAATTCAACCACTTGTTCTTCATTAAGATATACTGGTAAACCTCCAATAAAGATTTTATTAGGAGTATCAGGAACTGCTGTTGTTTGTCCCATTGCTATAATATATATATATATATATATTGTTAGTATAGTCGAGTTCTTTTTTTAATACACAATAAGCCGTCTCCCGCCCGCCCACCTTTTTTTTTTTTAATACATACATGAATCGGCATTATGATGATGGTGCTGATGATGAGGTTGAGGTTGAGTATTATTATTATAATCTGGACCACCTGGTGGATGATAATCTTTAGGTCGACGAATCTTTAAAGTTTGAGTTTGGAATGTAATACCATCATAACCCATGGCTGCTGTAGCTTGTTCTGGTGTTTGAAACTATATAAGAAATTAACCATTTGAATTTAAAATGGTTTCAAATTATTATTAATTAATTAATTAATTAATTAATTAATTATTTTTTGATTAACTAGATTTTGAAAATAGAAATGGGGGGGGGGCGAAATAAAATCTCTTCTTTTTTTTTACCTCAACAAAAGCATAATTTTTATCGTGATTAATTTGAACAGAAACTACTGGATCACCTTCTTCTGTTGCTAAGTTTTGCATTGTACTATTAAAAAAGTCTGCCATTCCCTGTTCATCAATTTCAAATGGTATTTGACCCACATATAAACGACGTGCTTGTCTTGCTAATGTTGCATTTAATGCAACAGGACCTGCTGCACCTTGAGTTACTCTTACACGAGAACCATCAGACATCATGGCATGTTCACTAGGAGGAGCAAACGATTGAGGTGTACGTGTACCAACAACCTGTCCAGGAAGTGGAAATAAACCTATTTTATCATTTTATAATTCATGTAAGTAGTTGAAGTAATTAAAAAAAAAAAAGAAACGCGTTTCATTTTTTTTTTTTTTTACCTGTTTGTTTTACTTGCTCTGCCGACATGCCTTCCATGCCTGGCGGAGCCATATCCCAATTATTCAATTTTCTTTCTCTCTTGTGGATTGGAACTACTACTTCATCACGACGACGTGTAGAAGAACTTCTACTTCTTCTAGAACGTCGTGGTGGACTAAAATTACGTGCTCGACGATAATCCCTATCTTCTCTTCCTCTACTTCTGTGATGACGTTCACGTGAACGATCTCGACGTTCTCTCGATCGATCACGTCTACGTCTATTATCTCTTTCACGAGATCTTTCTCTGAATCGATCTCTACTACCATGTCTTCTTCGACTATCACTACGATGATAACTATCATTATTTCTTTGATAATCGGCTTCCTCTCTAAAAGAAAAACCTTCGTCCTTGTAATAACCACTTGGTTCTTCACCTGTTCCACTTCCTCCTGCTCTACTACTATTGTTTTGATATCTGTCGTCTCTGTGATAGTTTCCATTACCATCATGCATATCTATTATATTATATATTTACTTTTAATATTTGTTTGTTTGTTTTAAATAATGATTGATAAAGGGAAGGGAGAGGGGGGGGAAGTTTTGTCCTGAAATAAAATTTTCTATTACATTATATAATAATAATAATAATAATAATAATGATCGGACGCGATTTTCTATAAAAAAAAAAATAAAAAAAAGTTTACCTGGAGCATCTAAACCATAAGATTGAGTTTCTGAAGAACCTTGAAGTTCTTGACCTACTGAATTTAAGAAATTACTAGCAAGATCAGCTGCACTTTGCATGCCTGTCAAAAGAAAAAAAGAAAGAAAAAAAGAAAAACATTTTTTTTGATTGAGTGAGTATTGAAAAAAATAAAAATAAAAAGATCTTTATCATTAATTATTAATTCATTCAAATTAAATAATAATATTAATATATATATATAAAAGAGAAAGAAATATTCAACGCACCATTAGGGTTTCCATTATCACCAGCATTCCACGACATGATGAAAAGAAAAACTAAAAGGAGTAAGTTTAAAAAAAAAAAAAAAATGCTATATAGAAAAAAAAGAAGTTTTTTTTGCTGTGGAAAAAAAAAAAAAATATAGCTAAAAAAAGTTATTTCGTCCTCCCTTTATAACGAAACGTTTTTCTTTTTTTTTTTTTTTGACGGAATTTAAAACCTTTTATTTCTAGTTAAAGCCTGTCGCGTTCTTTTTTTTTTTTTTTTTACAACAAAAATTATGGGTACCATTAGTCAACATGGACTTTATTTCTTTAGTGGATTACAACAAGCTTTTCATTGGATTAAAGTGATTTATCTTATATACTCGCAAGTAACTGTTAAAAAAAAAAGAAAAGAAAGAGTCTTTTCTTTTTTTTTTTTTTTTTTTTATTCAATTTATTTTTTTTTAAAAAATGTAGTTAAAAAAAACAAAACAAAAAATCTCTAACTTTTTTTTTGAAAAATAATAATATAGTTCTCCTATTATTCAAAAAGCAATAGTTAAAACTATTTGTCTTAATGGAATTATTTATTTAGGTACATTATTAATTATAGATACTCTTTATACAGACCATAAAATTTTTGGTTATTCTTATACCGTAAGTTTTAAATAAAGGCAACGCACGCGCATGATTTTTAATTCTCCACCTCCACACCCCCTTTTCTACTTTCTAAAAAATAAATAAATTAAGAATCAAACTTTATATATATATATAGCATTTAACAGGTTATCCAATGTATATGATATGTCTTTTGGTGAATTCAAATTTATTTTCTCAAATTGCATTAGAAGCTTTTCAAATTCATTCGAATGAATATCAACGACCCAATACATCTGTATCCATAGCATCTACTATTAGTAATGCACTCTTTTATATGAATTGTGCTTTACTTGCAAGATTATTATATTTTATACCATTTATTGGATCTTTACTTTCATTTTTTATTACTTGTTTATTTATGGCATATTATAGTTTTGAGTATGGTTTAATTATTATTATTATTATTATTATTAATATTTATTAAGAAGAAGAAGAAGAAAAAAAAACTAATTATTTATTATTAAAGGTATAAATGGATTCATTTAGGATGGTCTTTAGAACAACGATTAAGACATGTTGAACAAAATTGGTCATTTTTCTTTGGATTTGGTAAAGATATTTTTATTATTCTATTAAATCTCTTCTTTCTACACCTTTCTAACGAATGCTATTTTTATTATTTAATTTAGGATTACCTGTTGCATTATTAACGTTTTTCTTATCTACACTTCATGCTGGTGGTGTTTTTGCATTAATTTATCCAGGGGTAAAAAGATAATACTTTCTTCATATATATATATATATATATAAATATACTCATTTAAAGAAATAATTATCTATTTATCTAAATTATAGTATATTATATTAGCTACAATGACAGCTTTAAAACCAATGAATGTATCTATAGTAACCAACAATTTAAAAATTCTTAATGAATGGCGATTACCAGATCGAATACCATTTTTTTGGCCTGTTGCCAAAGCAACTTATTTTGTTGCTTTATTATTAAAAAAATTAGGTGTACCTCATATTTTAGTAGTAATGTCTGAAAAAAAAGATCAATTAGGAAAAGTTGTATAATTAAATAAATTATTTAGAGAGTGTGTGTGTGTTTTGAAAAAGAGAAAAGAAACTTTGTTTTTTAAGTAAATAGAAAGTGTTATGGATAAATGAAATGTTGTTGACTTGGTGGAAAGAGAAAGTGTAGACATAAAAATCAGATTGTTATATATTTAATACAAAATGGTGAAAAAGAGAGAATGTTTGTTTGTTTGTTTGTTTGTATTGTAATAACATCACTTTTAAATATCCCATTTTTTGTAAGTGGAGAAACAAATAAAAACAAAAACAAATTTATTATATAATTTGACAGTTAAAAAATGTACGTAACAAATAATATATAGAATTATTATTTGAGATGAAAAATGGAGGTTCTGGATCAAACCTTTTCAGTTTGGTAAAAAAGAAACCGACATTTCGGGTAAAGAATATTCAATTAAGGTGTCAATTAATCTTTTTTTTCTAGACCTTTTTTTTTAACATATATATATATAAGCAGATTATTCTTTTGAAATTGAAACAAAACTCTTTCTTCTTTTTTGTTTTTATAATATATATATATATATATATAGGTATATATATAATAAAGGAAGAAGGAGAAAGAATGAATGTAAGAGGTGAGAGGGAGTTTGTAAAAAGAATTATATAGTAGGTTAATGATCTCGTGGATAATAAAAAATCTTATATTTATTTTTTATTGTAGATCAAAATAAAAAGTGTTTTAAACTATTTACCATGATCAAACTATGTATTATGTAGTTTACTTAAGTAACTCATTCATATTATAGAAACAAACTTTATATAACTTGGTAAACTAAACAATAATACGTAGTATATCATTTCATTCATATAAACTTTAAAATATATTATATATATATAGAAAAGAAAGTCTGATAAAATTGGGTTACAAAATAAAATGTAACACAAAACATCCTTTCAATTTTATTAATCAACAATTTTTTTTTTATATTATATTATTTTTCTTTTCACTCCACTCACTTTTTTCTCCTTCTTTTGTTTCTTTACAAACCCCCTCCCCCCTTCCCTTCCCTTTCCTTTTTATTTTATTTATTTTTTCTCAATAGAGAGAATTGGACTAAAGAAAAAAAAAACTGAAGGTCCTTTATTATCCGCTACTAAATAATAATAAACAAAAGAAAAAGTCTTTTTTTTTTTTGCTATCATGAAATATAAACGACAACTATTTGGCAATGCTCCTGAACAATCCATTGGAGGGGATCCTAGTAAGATAATTATATATTAAAAAAAAAAAAGGTTCGAGGATATCGAAATAATAACCCCAATTTTTTGTTTGTTTTTGTTTTATATAATTAGAAGCCGAAAAATCGGATGCAGCAGCTTCTGAACCTCCATTTGCCAATGGAGCATCACAAACTTTTGGATTCCCTCAACAATCCAGTTCAGCTGAATCCAAACCAACAAGTTCAGCTGCACCAAAACCAACGAGTTCTAAAGTAGAATCATCATCATCATCTAAACCTACGAGTAGTTCTGAAGAAAAAAAACCTCACTCCATTCCAACCATTTCTCATCCTGGACATTCATCAGCAACACATACATCTGCCATGCCCACTGCATCCGTGGACGCGTCAAAAAATAGTAATTCTGAAACATTATCAACAAGTGCCATTGGTGCTATTGTAGCTATTGTCTGTATTATTATATTAGGTGTTATTGCCTTTTTCGTAGTTAGAAAACGTCAAAAGAAAAAGGCCGGTATGAATAATCGATTAACTCGATTCTCAATGGGTCCTACTTATAATGCTACAACGGGAGAAAATAATAATAATAATAATCCATCGTATGGATATAGTACAGCCATGTCCAATACACCATCCACAACAACAAATACTAATTATTCTGATCCATTTGCTTCTTATAATGCTGCTACTGCTGCTGCAGTAGGTGGTGGTGGTGCTGCTGCTGTTGGAGGTGCAATGGCTTATAATGCAAATGCATCCCCTCCTATGGGTTATAACAATGCTGCTACTCCTTATAATCAACCTATGGATTATAATAATACTGCACCTGTTGGAACGGGTTATTATAATAATTCTCAACAGTATCCACAACAGTATCCAGAACAGTATCCACAACAACAACAACAACAACAACAACAACAACAACAACAACCTGGAATGGATTATTATAATAGTCCTCCTCCTCAAAATCAACCACAACAACAAATGATGTCACCACAACCAGCACCTATGACTACTACTACTTCTCCTCCTGTTGTTGCTGCTGCTCCTCAAATGCAAGAATCTAATATAGCAGCCTCTGTTCTTGCTGCTGGTGCAGCCGTTGGTACAACAACAGCAGCAGTAGCTACCCAACAACAACAACAACAACAACAACAGCAACCTGTTGCCCAACAACCACAAACAACTGGAAACGGAACACCTGATTATCAACCTATTGGTACATTTACTGTGGTAGCAGGTTATGTGCCCGCATTAAGTGATGAAATTCAAGTACGACCGGGTGATCAAGTGCAAGTACTTGTAGAATATGATGATGGATGGTGTTTAGGTTCCAACATGACAACAGGTCAACAACGTGGTGTATTCCCTAAGCACTGTATTTCTCCACCTAATCCTGCTGGTACTACTGCTCCGACATCCACAACGATTGATCCACTTACACAACAACAACAACAACAACAACAACCTGTTCAACCAGCTGCTGGTAATCAGCTTTCTATAACGGATTTAAAAAATCAGGGCAAGCGAGTCAGCTCTTTGTACAGCAATCCACCATTGTAAAAAAAAAAAAAAACCACTTTGATTGTTATTAAAATGTCGTGTGTATGTACGTGTGTGCGTTTTTTTTTCTTCTTCTTCTTCTTCTTCCTGCATAATGTGAGAGAATTTTACAATTGTTAAATAGTTGGTTTTTTTTTATGTGTTTTTTTCTTTTAATTTATTTAATATTTTTCAATTTTGTTCTTTCATTATATTATCTCACATGATAATTTCAATTGACTAGTTTTTTTTTTTTTTTCAGCCATCCACCATCTCTTTGTTTTTCTCCTAGTACTTAGTTTTCTCTCCTCTTCTACTTTTTTAAAATATAAATATATATTATAATACGTATAACAATTTTTTTTTTTTTATCAAACAGACATGTATTATTCACCCCCACCCTTTTTATATAACATAACATTAAATTTCCTTCTCTTTCTATTAGATTAAAATATATCCTATATATATATATATATATATATATATATGATGTTTCATCCCAATTCAAACATGATTGTTAAATTATGCAAAATGTTTTTTTTTCTGTTTACTGCTTCAAATATTTCTAGAAGAAAAATAAAGGGAGGGAGAAGGGAGTATATATATATAAACAATGAATTACATACATAAAAAAAAAAAAATACAATGAAAAAGGGAAAAGAGATTGGATGATATGGATATTGAGTTTCAAAAGGAAAAAGCACGTTGCTTTTTTTTTTTTTTTTTTTTTGATCAGGGCCTAAGCTAAAAAAAAAAAAATTCTTACTCCTATTACTGCTAATAGTTTATTAATATGACATGCGCCACTTTTTACACTAGCTCATTTTTGGCAACGCAATTATTGTTCATAATATATAATAATAACAAGGAGAGATACCCGAGCTTCTTTTTATTAAAGAATAAAAAAAAAAAAACGAGGATGAACCGGTAACCTTACAAAAGGAAAGGTAACCCCTATCCTGTCCCCCACCCAAAAAGAATTTTTTTTTTATATAAAAAGGTCTCATCTTTATTTATTTTTTTCGACTTGCCACTCTTTTTTTTTTTTTCCATTCAACTTCTTTGTTGTATTTTTTTTTTGCTTACTCTCTCCCCCCCCCCACCCTTTCCTTTCTTTATCAAAAACAAAAAGCTCTTTCCTTTCACTTTAATAACGCCGGTCGTAATTTATATATAAAAAAAAAAGCCCCCCCCCTTCACATATTCATTTTTTTCTTTTAAAACAAACAAACCAAAACAAAACAATGACAGCCTATCACAAGTTTTTCTGTATCACTTTGATCTTTACATTTTTCTTCCTTCATGCGCTGGCCGCACCTATTGATAAACGTGCTGAAAAATTCAAGGGTGATGGTACCTTTTATACCGTTGGTCTTGGATCGTGTGGTACGGATGATACGGATAGTGATTTAGTAGCTGCTTTAAATGCTCCTCAAATGGGTAATAGTGCAAACCCCAATAGCAACAAGAATTGTGGTAGAAAGGCCCGGGTAAAGGGACCCAAAGGCACTGTTACTGTAAAAATTGTTGAGTAAGTTTTTTTTTTTTTTTTTGTGTGTGTCAAATATCTCTCGTTCAATATCAAAAAAAAAAAAAAAAAAACTAATTCAAATAACTAATTAATATATAATAATATTAATAATAATAGTACTTGCCCACCATGTCAAAAAGGTGATCTTGATCTTAGTCCAGCAGCTTTTGGTAAAATTGCCGATTTCGATGATGGTCGTGTTAATATTCAATGGTCTTGGGCTTAAATAATAATAGATAATAGTAAATGATATATGATCTATTCATAACATCTACTTGAAAATATTTTATTATTATTATTATTTTTATTAGAGTAATACATAAAAAGAAAAAAAAAAAGTTCCATCCTTTCTCACTCCCCCCCCCACCCTTTTTCAACCATATAAAATATAATTATATAGTATCTTTTTTCTTTTTTGTTGTAATTCTTTTGTTTTTTTTATAACAACATTTTTTTTTTCCCTTTCTTCCCAATTTGTATTGCTATAGTAAATTTTTTTTTCTAAAAAAAAAAAAAAAAAACCCCTCCTCCACTTCTTCTTCCCTTTGTACACATATATACAAACCTACCCCCTTACAAATGCACTTTTTATATATTATATACACATAACATTTCATCTTTATACATTTCAAATTTAACATATACTAAAAAAAAAAAATGGAAACTTGTTATCCAAAATCTCATTTCTTTTTTTTTTATTGAATAATTATATCGGTTCGCGGAGATCGGAGAAGAATGGATACATATATAAAAAAAAAAGAAGGGGGGGGCTGATGATGATGGATGATAATAAATAATAATAATATAATGATACTAATATTAACATATAATAGGAAGAATGGATCCAGCCCCTCCCCCAGTCCACTTTTTTTTTTATTACTTGGCAACAAAAGATATTATTTAGTAGATAGCAACAAAAAAAAAACTTTTATTTAAAAAAAACATGACGACCGTGAGAAGGAAAAAAAAAAGGTTGTATTTTAATAGTAAGTAATTATTATTTACTACTTGAAAACATATTTTGTAATATGTAAATATTTATTTATTTATTATTATTATTATTTATTCAAGAATAACCCACGTTTGGTATCTTATCCTTAATATGATCAGCTTGTTGTTTTCCAACTTTAAAAGCATCTAAACCAAGTTTTGCTTTTTGAAATTCACCTTGTAATCCTGATTTAGATGATGTTGGATCTGGAACATTTGAAAGTGGTTCAGCAAATGAAGAAGTTGAAGAAGTTTCTTTTGATAATCCATTTTGTTGTTGTTGTTCTTGTTCTTGTTGAGCAAACGTGGCAATTACCAATAACAGCATAAACAACCATGCGATCTTGATCAACACAATATCCATTTTTTTTTTCGTTTCCGATTTACTTTTTTTGTGTAATGATAAGTGTTTAGGCGGAAAAATAAAATTTAGTTTTTTTTAAAGAAATTAAAACAATTAAATGAGATTTTTATACAAGTATTATTTATATATTTTATTTGATAATAACTTAACTAACATCACCATCATCATCATCATCATTATTATTCAAATAAATGGAAATATAAAAAGGGTCTTTTATCATTATCATTAATTTATGATTATCATTTTAAAATCATTATTCAACTCATTAAATTATATACGCGTCACATAGCATAACTCTTCAAGTTAGTCTAAATGTGTCTGAGTCTAATATTTTTTTATTGTGTTCCCCTTTGTTGTAATATGTGTGTGCGTGTGCGCATACAAACACAACTCAACTGTTTTTTTTTTTCGCTCATTTTTTTTCCCTATTATATTTATGCAATAAAAAATAAAAAAAATAAAAAATCATGTCCGAAGAAAATGATACTTTTCAATATTATGCCGACTCGAGTAATAATGCATCATCGTCTTCCATGTCATACCAAGATTCTTTTCTTAAATTATTTCGTGAAATATCCAAATTACAATGGGTACGCGAATCTTTTTCTTCTCATTCAAAACATTATGAAGGATTACAAAAACGACAAAAAAAGGAGCAAAATATCAAAACAAGTTTATTAGAAAAACAACAGTACGTAATAATAATAATAAAAAAAGTGTTATTATTTATTCGTACATTATTATTATTTCTTTTAAAACATATGACATTTACATACACAATAGATATACATATATATATATATAAAAAGGAGAAGAAACTAAAAAATGTATACAACAACAAAAAAAAAAAAAAAACTCATTTTAGAAAGGTTCAGGAGCATAATAATACTGAGGAAATTATGGAACGGATAAAACAATCCGAAACCAAATTAAATGATATTCAACATCAATTAAAAGATGCTAGGAAAATGGTAAAAAAGTTGTTTTATTATTATTATTATTATTATGGATCATCCATTATCATGAAAATTTATAATCAATATGATTATACTTATTATCAATTATTATTTTTATTTTCATTCAGTTAGATGAATTGTTAAAGGATAAACGACGATTGGATAGACTTTGTAATGAATTACATTTCTTATATGATGAGGTAATCTATTTATTCATCCATTTAATTTATTTTATCCATTCATCTCCAACTCATTTTATTCTCCTTTTTAATCCTTTTATTTATAAGGTTGTTCCTGCAATATCTGATAATCCCGGTTTTGATGATGAACAAAATTTAAAAAAAGAAGTTTATCACCTTCAACAAAGTATACCACAGGTAAAAAAAAAAAAAAAAAAAAAGTTTAACTTTACAAGGATAATAAGTATTCAAGTCAGATGTTAACAAAAAAAAAAAGTGATGACTAATCAAAAAAAGGGAATGAATATATTTTAGATAGAAGCAGATATTGATCGATACCTTATAGCACAAAAAGAATTACATGATGCTCGAGAATTAATAGCGAAAGCAATGATGTTATTACCTGGTGCTTCTGCATTTGTAAATAGACAAACTATGGTTAGCTATGGTATCAATACAACCCATAGTAATAATGAAATTTTGAATGAATTGTATCCCTTTCAAATGACCTTGGACCCTTCGATTGCCGCCACTCAAGGTAAAGAATAAGTAGTGGAATATTCTTACAAAAGGAGTATATACGAGGGATCTAATAGTATTGTTATTTTTATTTTAGATGCTGAAAAACTTGCTCAGGAAGCAAATGAACATTTAATTCATGCATCCAATGCTTGTGATCAAGTACCATTATTGACAATACCATCTTTTGGTAAAGGTAAAATAATATATACATGACTTTCTCTCTGTCTCTCTCCTATTTTTTTTTTCTTTTCAAGACAAAGCAAGTTTTTTAGTAACCAATAAAATTTATTTCTTTCTCGGGATTTTCTTTTTTTTTATATATAGATGATAATGTAGTAAGTGCCCTGAGCGCATATCGTGATTGTAAAATGCAAATTGAAACATTATTACGAACAAAAATCAATCCTCGATATAGTCAATTACAAAATCAAATTCTTATATCACGTATACATTATGAACAAAAGACCATTGAGTGGGTTGATAAACAAATCTCCATGTTGGAACAAGTATTAAGAGAAAATGGAGCATTAAAAAATGTTAATTTGGAACGTGAAATGGGAATACTTCGTATGGGATCCAATGCTGCTATGATGGCTGTTGCTGCAGAACAAGATAGTGGACGTGTTACTGTGGATGATGTATTGGAAATAGATTCTTCTTCAACACAAGTGGATCAAAATGGTCCATTACCTGTTTATTCAGAAGATAGACCACCTCATACAACGACCACCCCATTGACAAATCATCAATTGAATGAAAATGATCAAGGTGGATCATCTTCACAACAACATGAAGTTATTAATAATAGTAGTAGCAGTAGTAGTCATAGTAACGGTAATAATAATATACCATTACCGGCTTATTCTTCACATGGTAATAGTGATGGATCATTATTAACAAACTCAGCAACATTTGATGAAGATGATCAACCACCAGCATATTCTACTAATTAGAATAGAGCAAAAAATAACTTGTATATTACACAAACACATACCAAAATATATGATGTATACAATGGGTTCAAGATTTATTTATTTATTTTTACTTTTTTTCGGAAGAGGGAGGTATTTATGGATAATAATATTTCTTTGTATTTTTAAGGAGATACAGTACATGTGCATACAAAAAAAAAAAAAAACGAGAAACCCTGATTTTATTGACATTTTAAAAAAGGAGAAGGTGATATCATTTTGGAAGATAACCTTTTTTTTTTCTTTTTTTTTTTTTGGTTTGCCTCCCTTCCTTCCTCTCTCTCACATGCTTTTTAACTCCTATAATATATAGAGTATATAAATATAATTTGTGATGCAATTTAATAATAAAAAAAAAAAGACAATTTGGCATTTGTATTAGGAGTTAATATTTTGATTGTTAAAAATACTCACTACGTACTTTTTTTTCTTTTTGTATTATATTAATATATTGTTCTACGTAGCATTATTTATAGATATCCGGCGTGGATAGAATTGACCCAATTCTCAAAGATTAATAATTTATTGATATATATTAACTATAGTATGTAACAGCATAGACAACAATTTTTTTTTTTATTTTCTTCAATGAGGACAGTTATCTGTTTATGTTGAGGTCTCTTTAGAAAACATCAAAAAAGGATATGACTGTTATCTGTTTACCTACAAAAAAAAAAGAAGCAATGATGTATCAAAAGCTATGAGTAGTCACTTAATTACTACGTATATTGTGAAGCTTCGTTTATATTTCCATTTCCCAATTACTATTGGAAATAATGGAGCTACCACTGATACGTGTTTATCTTTAAAGATTAATACAGTTTTTGTTAAGCTAAACATATTTTCTTGTGTGTATGTGTGTGTGAGGAGGAGGTTCTCATTAGAAAAGTAATTGATATCATATCTTGATTTCTTTTGAGCAAGAATTAGAACATGATGATTGAGTACTCATTTTTAATGTATCTACGTATGATACATGTACTTTATTTTCATTATAGTCGTAATGCATGACATTATTATAGAAACACGAGATGGTTAAAAAAAAAAGGGGGGAGCGGGAAGTTATGAACTAAATGAATGAATAGCTATTAGTGACAATAGAAAAAAAAAAGTGACATGAATGGTTATAAAGTAACTATACAAGTTTGGTTTTTGTTATATATTAGGAACGTTTGAACAATAAATGACTGATCGAATGAACAATAATATCATGACATACTGTCTACTCACTATTTATCATATATACGACAAAACTTTATTTAATTATTTTTTTTGAAATTGAAAACTGTTATAAATATTGTTATACAAATTTATCTTTTTAACGTTTGTTGACATTAAGTAAAATTATATATATATATATATATAGAGAGAGAGAGAGAGAGTAAAGGGAAAAAAAAAGGGATCATTTATTATTTATTTAGGCGAAATCTTTTCTTTCTTTGAAGGTCTTAGTATTATAAATCATTGGATAATATTCAATTTTAGGACATTTTGAGTTTATACATTGCATGATGTGAGTGGCAGTTTCCTCACCGGTGAACCAAGCTCCTTGTAAAAATCCATATGCTTCCTTAGACAAAGCTTCTCCAGCAAAATATAAGCGACCCACAGGTGCTTTTAAGTTGGTATGATGTTGATCAAGTTCACCAATAGGCCAATTGGAATAACTACCACGGAACAATGGATTGCTATGCCATCTAGGTACAAGAATATCTGTAGCTTCAGGAATATCATCACCGTACATGGTACGTAATACCTTCATGGCTTCTTGTTTTACTTCTTCATCTGACATAGATTCTACTTGATAAGCATAATCTTGAGTAACAGTGACGAAAAAGATATTATTGGATGTCTTCTTTGGTAAAAATCCAGGAGCATTAAGATTTTGCCAAGCAGCAAAGTATCCACGTTTATCAGGATCAACATACATTGTATATTGGGTATCATCCCAGAATTGATGTGGGAAGTTCAAAAAGATTTTAGTATAAGTAGCCATATTAAAAGCGTAAATGCCTTCCATTTTCCAATCAGGCAAACGAGGACTAAATTGAACATCACGATGTTGAAGTACACCTACTCTATAGAAAATAATGATAAAATGATATTGAATAACATTAATAAACTTTTTTTTTTGATCCGAAAGCTTATTATAAAATGGTTATTTTTTTTTTTTGTGTATCCAAAACACAATGCATTAAAAAAAGAGAACTTACGAGAATGTAACGATAGCATATTCAGCTTTAATAATAGTATCCGTACCAGTATGGATTGTAACACCTTGATCATCGTGTGCAATTTTAGTAACCTTGGTGTTTAATAAAACACGGGGGTCATTTTTCTTTAAAACTTCATTAGCAGCTTCCAAGAAGATATGTTTGAAACCACTAAATAGTTAAGAGAGTATAACAATATAATTGTTGCGATGATTTTTTTTTAGTAAATAATAGAATGATAATAGTAACAACAAAATTAACAAATCTTACCGTTCATCCAAGACAAATAAGTCGCCATCACTACCCTCACCAAAAATCTTTTCACCATAGGAATATTCATCATTCAAAACGCCATAAAGCAAACTGCTAACTTCAGGATTTTCACCATATTCCCAATCAAAATTATAATATTCGATAGCCTCATCTAATGGTGTCATTGGATACCATCCAGCTAAATCAAGACCCACTCGAGAAGAAATATCAACTTGTCCATTTTGTAAACGCTTAACTAATGAAAAAAAAACAGAAATGAAATTTATAAATTCGTTATCAATATTAAACTTGTCTTTTAATATATTCTTTGATAATTGTTACACAAAACTTACGCGCAAGCTCAGACATACGATCATATGCTTCTCCAAATCTTTGGATAATTAAAAAATATAATAATTATTAAAAATTTATGGATTATATACTGAGTTTTTCAAAAGAGAATGTAGTATTCAACAGAAATAAGCTTTTTTCTTTTTTTTTTGTTACTTACGTATTATAAGCTTCAGTGAAATTAACTAAACCGTTTTCATCATAAAAGACAACATCATCACCATTATTTGGAGCAGTTTTTAAACCATACTTTTCCCGGAGAACATTGACAGGGTTAGTTCCCAACCCTTGTACCCAATTACAGCCTAATTCAACCTTGGTATCGGCAAAATCAATATTTTGTGCGCGACCTATAATAGAAATATTATATTTTTTGTTATTAAAATACAAGTTTATTATCTTGAACAATAAAAAAACAAAAATTTGAATTTTAATAATAATAAATTTATTACTAACGTACCACCCAATTCATCACGAGCTTCAATGATCATAAAATCATTGACACCACCTGCCGTCAGATTACGTGCTGCACTAATACCGCTCACACCACCACCTAAAATGACGACTTTGGTATGCAGTGTTTCGGCAAGAGATGCCAAAGGAAATAATGCAACTACTGCTGCTATAGTTGCTGTGATACGCATTAGATATTATTTTATGTAGTAATAGTAATAGTAATAATATTAGTAATATATAAGAAATTAGAGTACGTATAAAAGTAAAAGGGGAATAATAGAAGAAGGACCCCTTTTGTTTCTACGATCTAAATTATCGACTTTATTCTTTTTATATATCTTTTAAGTTCGATCATGCTGATTTTCAAATTATAATATTTTTTGTGTAATAATGGTATACTCTCATCCACTGATAACTGAACAGTTTACGCGAAAGATAAAAAGAAAACAAGAAAATGTAACCAATTTTCTATACACTGTACTTTTACTTTTATCATAATTTACTCACGGTTTTTTTTTATATACTTTTTAACATATTCCTTTCACCCATCAATAATTAAAAAGTATCTCTTGTTATTAATTGATCATGTATTTGATATTTATTTCCATCTGGTTAAATGGTACATACGTAATACTATTATTAGCAAACAATATGTACGAATTCAGTTTTGTTATTACACTATAAAATTATAAAATATTTACAGTATCAATGGCGAATTTTTTTTTTTAAAAAAAAGGGAGGTGCTCTTGATTCTTCTAACGGATCACTATCTACTATATGCAGGAATTGAATGTTCCGTGCATATTCATATACATATTATTTTTGAGTACCCACTTCTTTCCTCTACCGGAATATCTATTCTTTATATCTAATAAATATCTACCAAAGATTATAACAACATTGATAATGTTAGTGGATTTGAAGTTGGATGAGATAACGACCAAAAAACTGAAATTTCTTCTTATCCTTGATAGTGTTCATATTATCAATTTTTTTTTATTGTGCGCGCGCTTGAGATGCGAGTGAAAAAAAAAATGATACAAAAAGTATTATTTCTGACAGATCAAATCACCTTATAAGGTAGAAGAAGGTTCAACTTTGTTTCTTTTTTGGATTGATACTATGTTATCTTTTCCCAAGGATGACAAACAAACTCTTCTCACACACGCACATTTTAAATACATATCTGATTTTTGTGTAACTTTTTGCTTTTTAATTTTTTCTTCCTTATCTATAAGATTTTTTTGCTTAACAATTCTTTTAACATTTGGTTTTTATTGTCGTACAAAACTACGATTCTTTCCGATTTTGGGCTGATATACTCAATTTTTTTTTTTTTTACTAATGTTTATGATATCATAGATCGATCGTTATTGTTTGTTTTTTTTTTCTTAATAATAATAATCACAAATGTCAATATTAAGAAAACTTTATTTTTACCATGGAAACGTAACAGAACATTTTTTGATTTTCAATTTTTTTTGATGCAATATAACTTTTTTGGTTTTTTTGTTAAAATTATTATTTTTCCATTGGCTATATGTATTAAATATAGTTTTTGCCATTTTTTTTTTTTTTTTTTACGAAAATAATAAATAAAATATAATCATAAACGCCCAAATTGTGATAAATAAAAATATTAATGTGAAAAACCTTGTTGTATAAATACCATTATATAACCACACATAAATAATGATCATAATAATGGGCGTTCAACAGAGGGCATCTTGCAGAGTATATATGCATAACGAAAAAAAAAAATTATACCATGTATTATAATAAAGTTTTGGCGAATATAATGTACATGATATTCATAATTATCCGTAGTCCGGTGCGCGATTATTGCCACCCCCTTCCCAAAGTTGTAGACTTTGGGCGGCATTTCTCATGATGTATAGTCCGTCTGGTGGATTTAGTCGGCCACAGAAAAATGAAATTTGTCGTTTTTTTTTTCGTCTTTTAAGTTCTCTACAATGACAAACACTTTTTATTTCAAAGATAGAATGGAGAACATTTTCGATGAGCGTGGTGGAAGAGTTTATGATCCCATGGGAGGTGTCTTGACAAAAATTACAGACCCAAACATTGTACGTACTTGAAACAATAACTAGCTGTAAAACAGTTATTTAGCTAATAAACCTGCCGAAAAGAATATTGTAGTGAAAGAGACTAAAGAAAAAAAAAACACTTTGGACGATAAATCTGCTAAATCAGCAGTTTACAGACAAGCAAAGGGAATATTTTAAAATTCTGAAGAGAAAGGAAATATCACCAGATTTTCCAAAGAGCTCTTGATTAACCCACGTTACTATGGAAAGATGGTGGAAAACATACAAAAAGATGGAAGAGGTGCCCTATAAAAAATCAAAGAATAATAATGGTCCAACAAAGAACACTTTGACCGCAAAAAAATGAGGACTATATTAAGAATTTGATAGATGACGCTTCTCAGCTCTTTGCTAATGACATTAAATAGAAAAACTGATAAAACAATTCCAAGACTTTTCTATATCAAAGTCACAGCTTGATGATCATTTGAGGAATATTATGCAGATTACTGTCAAAAAGCCTCATTTTAAAGTCGAAGTTAGGAACTCTGTTGGCAATTTGGAGACAAGATATGCGTGGTTTATGAGCTGGAAGAATAAAGATCTAGACTAATATACAGAAAATCGCGTGTTTTTTGATGAGGCCGGGTTTCATATTAATATGAGAAGTAACTGAGCTAGATCACCAGCTGGAAATCGCGTTTTGTTAAAACTACAAAAACAAAAGCAACTTCTCACTCGGTTATTGGAGCCATCCATTTTGTCTGCAGTGCTTCATGTCGTTTTGAAAAAGCCCCCCCCCTCCCAGACCTGAATTAGATACTGTTGCCAAAAAGAAGAGAAAGGGTAACAGCGGAAAGGAAAGAGGAGTAGTTCAGACTAACAACCACACGAAGGAACTCAGGAGGATGACATCTTCAGCGTAGCTGATGTAAAACCAGCTTCCAAAGGTATAACAACTGTTCATTTTATTAAGTTTAGCAATGAGCTCCTTAATATTATGAATGAGGATGAATCTTTAAAGAACACTTATTTAATGATGGGTAATACTAATATTCATAAGTCGAAACCAATGATTCGAAAAATCGAGGCTAGAGGTTTGTAATAGCGCATGACCAATTATTGTATACTTACAATCGGGTTCGATCGGTCAGTTTGAGGAAGCATAATCAAGATATAAATAGAATAAAAGAGAGTTAGAGGAGCTCGAGAATATATGAATAAAAACGATTACTGTTTTCTGGTTGTCAAGAAATTCTTTATTTATATACGTCGAAATACCATGGGCTAATTATGTCTAGCTAACTAATATGTATATACATAGAATATCTATTTATCCTAATATTTCTATATCCAACCATGCGCTCAACTATGCTATCTTATATCCTTAATATTTCGCAAATAAGCATGTAGATCAACAACCTCATGGTTGAATATATCGTCGTAATGGTCTTACACCATTACTAGGTTATAGAGTGTGATATTTGGTTATTTTAATAAGAGTAGGAAATAATAATAAAAAAGGTAAAATCCTTTGAGACTTTGTTATATATCTTTAGTAATAATTTAGAAACTAGAATAAAGTTATTCTTTTTAAATAATATTTACAACGACGTATAAGTTTTCTATTCTATGAGTTATGGCGCTTAGTTAACTAATTGATATTAAAGTCGGGTACTTGGAATTAGTCACTAATATTGAGAAGGTTACTATAGCTACTGTTCTAAAGTAGTATATTGGTCTTAATCATGATACTCTCGTTTATTCTTTAATTTAAGTTGACGGGACACAGGGCATCATTATGCAATTTTAAAATGTATATAAAAAAACCCTGTAGGGAACAGGGAAAAGGCTTTAGAGGATAGAGACAATCGTAAATACTGGAGTTCATGGGGTTTCAACTAATGTTTACTGTGGAGAAGGGTAGGCAGAAAAATTGTACGATAAGAATAAGGTTAATACAAAAAAAGAGAAGAAAAAAACACTGGAAAGGAAATAAATTAAAGGAATGTGTTTACTGGGGACTAAAAGAGGAAGAAGTAAAAGGTATTTTTCATATACCAAAGTAGATTATTTTACTGCACGACACATATACTTTTCATTAACATCATTTTGAACCTCTGTCATTTTTGGAGGGTATTCAACTGTCGATGGCTTTGGGTAGAACATCACGCAAGCACATCTGTTCAAGAATCCATTTGCGTGCGGCGGTATATTGATCTTCTGGGGGCGTTAACCAAACTTTTACTGATTATACTGATAATTCTGGTATTGATTAACATCGCCTTGCTTATTAGATCACTTCCAGGAACATGTTCTTTCGGTAGTAAGTAATCAGTAACATTATGTTCTGATTCTTCTATATCATTATTGTGTGTGAGAGAGAGAAAACATTTATTATTGCACAACACATCATTTGACTTACCTTCAAAAAAGGAATTGTAGCTTGTTTTTGTTGAAATGTTAGATTCAGTCATAGTAGGATAAAGAAAAAAAAAGCTACGGTACGGTACGGCACGCTTTTTTTTTATTTATTTTAGATACGTAGTGAAAGTAGAAAGGGAGAATCGGAAAAAAAAAGTGGCGAAAAGATATTTGTGGGGAGAGATTTTGATTAGTCGATGTACGCATATTCGTGTAAAAAGCATAAATTTCACGAATATTCGTATAAATATATAAAAGTATATTGTGATGAGTCTATATAGATATTCATGCATTTATATATAAAAAAAGACATTAGATGACTATTCCTTACTATAACTTACATCATTTTTTAATAAAATCTCTTTTAACAGCGAGGAAGTCCCTAGCGATTTCTTCTCTGGTTGGCTACTTTCAGAATCCGCTACGAATATCTGTTTGTGTTCGAGACACTCTGTTGTACTGAGATCGCAAAACTTTCATTGTCGTATACTGTTTTATTGCATCGATATTGTCCTTCGTAGCCCTTTAATAAACATTTCTTCCATTTTACTCTTCCGGATCTTTCGTTTCTAAACTGTTCAATATATTCCCTGAGTTCATTATAATGTGTTCTTTCGGTCCAATATAAATATTTCAAGGGTGGGATTTCTGGGATGGGTGTTACATCTCTTCCAGTTGTAAATTTTCTTTTTTGTCTATTTAAATGAATAGACGCATCTTGGACATAAGGAAGTGCCTTATCAATGGACTTGGTATTACCATTTTGAATGAGCCTTTGTCACTTTCGTACCTTCGTGGGTTGAGCCTCTTCGTTTTGCTTCAAGTCAAGCCCTCCAGGGCTACGATTTGATGGCTCGTTGGGGACAAGCTTCCAAACCCCCCGTTCGAATTCATCAAAAATATTAAAATGGTTTTATGATTATAATGTTTTTTTTTTCTTGTGTGAAATTATAAAAGAAAAAATAAAGACTATTGAATAGTTATGGATATCCCTCTTAAAAGCACCATCATTCAATACCAAGTTTAAGTTGTTAATTAAAAAGTGTAGATTAGAAAAAACTTGTCAGTAAATTATATTGGCTGTGAGAAAAGACAGATTTAAATAGACTAAGTATAGTCCAACTAACCATGCGTAATGTTTTGATTTCGCCCATTTTTAAGGATGTTCAGAAATATGAAGTTTGAAGACAATAAAATAAAAAATTGGTTGAGTTGAATTGTTTATTATACCGTATATAAGATAAATCAAGAAGCAAAAAGATGTTTTTTTTTATATCAATACACTATCTAGAAAAAATGTACAAATAGTAATATTCTTTATATTGATATTCATATAATCATTTTATAGCTTCTTTGGATTATTTTCGAATACGTAGCTAATGTTTATAAACAAGCTATTGAGATAAAAGAAAATATTTCTAGCGAACCATGATAAATATAACTGCAAAGTTTGATTTTCTAATAACATGTAATAATCCATATCGTCGTGGTATAATGGACCCAGAAAAAAGCAATACTATATTCTCACTCTAATAAGTTACAATGTTGAAGTCAAAAATATCATTCACTTCTATATAAAGACACAAGTAGAAATACTTACATATTTTAGATAATCAGGTAACCAACTAGATAAAATACGTAAAATAAAAAGAGTACTTGTATGCAGTAGTTTGTGATCAAGACATAAGTCAAAATATCAAATGATATTAACATAATTATATTTTGCTTTTCTTTATAGATTGATCGAATTTTAGCAAAAAGAATGCTATATATAACATCAAGCATGATTTTTTCTTTTTTATCAACCCCCTTATTTTTTCCTCCTCTGTAAAAATCACTTCATCTCTCTAATCGCTGCATAAAAAACTATTTTTCTCGGTAGACTTTTCCATGCATACCCTTTTTTTTTCCAATTAGTTTTTATTATTATTATTATTGTAACACACACCACTTTTTTTCTTTAACACCTAACTCACAAGACCCTTTTTCTGATATATATGGGAAAAAAGCGCTCTTTAATCAAAAGTTTCCTTTTTTCACATCACCGTCGTTCATCTACCAATGAAGTCAAATTAACTGTAGAACAAAATTCTGCTTTGGCATCATTAGCTCGTTATGCACAACAACAGTTATCGATTAGTTCACTTTCACATTCAACATTAACTGCTATACTCGAGTCAAGTGCTTGGGATACTCACGTTGCTATCAATGAACTAGAAGATTATCATGAAGCAAATAATGGATTATTATTTCCTCCACCTCGAATAGATTCTGATACAATTTTACTTGGAAGTGAGAATGACGGCAATACTAGCTGTTATATAGATTCTCTTCTTTTTGCCATGTTTATTGGTTTAAGTGTATGTTTATATATATATATATATATATATATATCTTGGAAATAAAAAGTATGTATTTGTGGAATACCAGAGTTTTAATTTATATGTATGTTTATATAGTCATTTGACCCTCTTTTGACGTATGATATCCCGGATGAATTTGAATCACAACAACGATTACAAACACTATTACGTTTTTTTGTTAACAAATTTCGAAGAGGCCATTTAATCAAAGCCGAAGCAATTCGATGTCTTCGAAAAGCACTTCAAGTATCTAATTGGAGAGGATGTGACGAGGATGGTGAGTGGACTCAAGAGGATGTTGGTGAATTATTCATGTTTATAACAGAAACATTTGAGTTACCTTATCTACCCGTAAGTATTCGTTTTTTTTAGTGGAATGTCTGGGGAAAATAATTGTATTTATATAAGTTTGGAAAATAAAATTTTTGACATCAATGCTTTTTTTTTTTAGTTTCAAATACGTTTGTTTCATGGTGCTGAACGTGATACAGATGATGATCGAGTAATGACGGACCGTATATTATCAATATCAGTACCTGAAGATCATTCTGCAAAACTGGAAAACTTATTATTAGATCATTTTTACGATAATATTATTACGGGACTTAAACGACAGGTTGGAAAGGATAGATCATCACTACAACAACAAAAGAAGAATGAACGAAAACAGTCAACATCAAAAAGTGTATACAATAGAGAAAAAAAGAAGGAAGAGTACGATGATAACATTAGCTGTACGAGTAGCGATGGAGATGAATTATCAATCACAAAGGGAGAAATAGAACATGATGAAGGGATTAGAAAAGAAGGACAAATAGAAGTGACAGCATGGCAAGTTTTAGAATTATTACCCTTTTATAGTGGAATGAATGAACAAGGAAATGCCATCGAGACTCAAACACCACAAAGTTTTCCTGATTGGCACCTGATGTTACCCATTGTTTTGAATCGATACCGATATGATCAACGGGGAAACTCTCACAAGATCAACACCCTCATTGATATCCCTCCACAAATTGAATTTAATCGTTTCGTGAATCGTAACACGGATTACCCTATATGTGGAACATGTGGTCGGCGTGTGGAATGCGTTATGCGATTACAAAGTGCTGTTTGCCATAAAGGAAATTCTGTTCATGCTGGTCATTATATTGCTTATGCAAAATCAAGTAATAGTATAAATGATAACAACAGCAACAATAATAGTAATATCACTAATCATCAAGAGAATGATAATGATAATGAAATTTGGTTGAAATTTGGTAATTTCTTTAACAAAGATTTATTTGTTTATTTAGCTTATTTATGAGAAAAAAAATTGAAAACTGATCAAAAAAAGTAATAATTCTTTATCTTATCTAGACGATTTGGATCCAACAAAGCGAATACGAACAATTATTGGCCAACATGGTACTGTACGAGCCGAACTTGCCCGAGATGCATATATGCTCTTTTATGAACTAGTAAAATTATGCAACCATGATAGGACCACGCCATCATATAATAATTCGGATATAAAAGGATCACAAGGAGTTGTTTTTGATGAAACGGGTGTGACCATATCAAAAGATGTAGAACATCTTACATTAGATACCCGAGCAACCCCACCCATTACCCGCGTCACTAATCATAATAGTAATAATAATATGTCATCTTCTTCTTCATCATCTAATCATACTAATACTAGCAAACTCTTGTGTAAATTTGTTTAATAATAATAATAATCTCTCTTTCATCAATTCTTTCATAAACTTTTCTTCTTTTTTAATCTTTTTTATTATTATTATTTAACCATGACGGGTAGCAAAATAACTATTAATAGCTGACTGAATTGAATCTTCTGTCACTATTATCAAATATATATACGTAGATTATTAGTACTTATAGATAATAAATCATATTTTTTTATTAGTAAGTCAATATATATATATAGATATATATATATATACCTGAACAATGAAGTTTCGCAGGTGGAAATGGTGCATCATCCTTGTTCGTTTCTGGCATCTGGTCATTAACGGATAAACCTCGTAATGTCTTTGACAAATACATTGTATTATTAATAACAGAAGTTTCATTATTAGATAATGTTGTAATATCTGTCAATTTTCCAGTACCGAGATCCACTTGAATTTGTGATCTCAATATATCCGCACTTGCTGGAACACCCACTATACCAACATGATTGGGTTTATCCAAGAATCCAACATTTTCACGACGTGAAAAATGTTCAATCACCTTTTTATTTTATTTTTGAAAAAAAGAAAAAAGATGGAGGGGTTTTGTCAATAATGACGAAGATGAATGATGATGAGATTTTATTTTTAATCCAAACAATGACTATTTATTTATTTGATTATTGATATAAAGTAATTATTTATATTATTTTACCTTGTTATGATAAGTACGTACTTGAATTTTCAAATAATTCATTATATTGAAGTTGGGATAAAACAAATGGGGAACAAAACAAAAAGCCAGTTGGAAAAAAAAAAAAAAAAAAAAAAAAAAAGAAAGATAACCAATAACATATGAAAGTGATATTTATAAAGTTTTTGTAGGTTACCTAAAAATGATGTAATTACTTAACTAATCATAAAAAAAAAAAGATATTCTGAATAAAAAATTTGATCAAATAATCTACAACATATTCTCTCACATCATATAATATCATTCGCTCTCACACGCACATATTTATACATAAACACATAAACACAATTCCAAACAAATTATATGACAGTGAAAAGAAAAGAAAAGATGTAAAAAATATAGACTTAGTTACAATGTACAAAAAGAGAGAGAGACAAAAGAGAAGAAAAAAAGTTGGATATAAAAAGAATGAAAAGAAGAAGAAAAAAAAAAGAGAAAGCAAAAGGTTGAAAAAAAAAAGAAGAAAAGAAACGTGATGAATTGGGAGTGGTCAATGTATATGAGTGTGAGAATGTTAAGAAAGAAGGTATCGTTTGTTATTAATATTATTATTATTATTATTGTCTAATCAATATCCATCAAATCACGCATATTAATACCGTTATTGTCAGCTACATCAGCCTCTACTTCTGTTGAAGATCCAGAAGGTACACTATGAGTAGAACGTGAATTTCTTCGTCGACTATGGTGTAAATGTTCTCGTCTGTTGGATTGTTGGTCGCCTAATATAGGCGTTGTCGTCGCGTGGGTATTATTATTACTATTATTACTTTCTCCATTATCATTATCTGATGAACCATGTTCATTATTAAAAGAGAAACGAGGTGGTTCTGGTTGACCATTATTTGTGATATTGTTATTATTACTATTGACAATAGATGTAGCTGCCGTAGAATTCGTAGCTGTTGTTGTATTTGTTACCGTGGTAGTATCAGTAATAGTAGTTGCTGGTGTTCCTGGTCTTTGTTCCACTTCTTGTTGCTGTTGTTGAACCATAACGTCATTTTCGCGTTGGTCAATAGGAATTGGCATGACATCCGGTGTCGTACCATGAGTTGCAAGTGGCATAACCAAATCTGTTTGAGTAGGTTGTGGTGCACCAGCATTGACAGCAGCAGCTGCTGCTGCAGTTGTACTAGATGTTGTAGTTGTAGGTGGTTGAGTGGCGTGATGACGTTCTACACACCACCATCGATGACCTTCAGCCCATGCTTTGGATTGACATGCTTTAGAACAATATTTTGCTTTGCGGCTATTATATATAAAAGGGGAAAGATACAAAATAAGGGGGGGATGGGAAGGAGCAGAAAGAATTATCAAGGATAAAGAAAGGGAAGAAAAAAAAGAATTGGATTTTTGATGAATGTACATAATACACAAATACCCACCACAATAAAATGAAGGAAGGAAAATGAATTATTAAAAGAATGAGAAAGATTGTTTTTGAAAAGAAGAAAGATCGATTAGTTCATTTTGTTTACTCGCTTAGATTGTATATGTTGTTGATTATAAATATATATAAACTTACCATCTACGACATTTAGCAAACTCGCGTGGATACCGTTCCCATTTACCACAATGCATATTTGCACATTGCCTTATACCACCTCGTTGTTCATCTTTCCTGCATGCATTACGCATGATAACTCCTGCCCAGTAAATAATGGTGGCAGGATGAAGTCGATGAGTAAACTTCTCCACGACCGAAAACACATTTTTACGATGATTCTTGTGAAATGATTCACGGATATGTGGGTATTTCGATAGATAAGCAAGTAGCTGTAACGATAACAGCACATCTTCCTCACGATGAAGGATAGCCTCGGATGATAGGCTATTCAATAATGGTATGGATGATAACGACGGATCGACAGGTTTTGATTTTGGTTTGGGTGTCCGCGTGAGAAATGTGCGCCTTTTAGGTGCTGTAAACAATCGATCGCTGGATGATGATGACGAAGAAACCGATGAAGAGGATAAAAAGGATGGTATTTGTTGTTGTTGTTGTTCATTGTTAGCTGTCGATAATGGTGCCGTGGTCGTTGTAGTCGTTGTTGATAAAGAACCGAAAAATCTCCGTGATGGAGTGATGGGTGTTGACCGAGATTGAGTCGGTTGTAAAGGTACCGTTGGTAACGATAGTGCTGTTGGAAGTCCACCTGTAGTCGGTGGTAATTGTTGATTATTTTGAGTCTGTTGCTGTGGTGCTTGCTGTTGTGGACTATTTTGATTTTGATTATTGCTATGATTATTATTATGTTGTTGATGCTTACGTTCATGATCTTTGCTATCAGCTCTAGCTTGGTCCAACGCTCTTGTAAAATTCTCGAGAATGGCTAATACGATATGAACTGCTCCAGTCTCTACCACACGACTACGAATCTCTTCCGTACCACGAACTCCTACATTGACCATACACTGGAATGCTAAAGACCATTTCCATAAAGAATGACGGTCTGTATGCTGACAAGTTGCCAGTATCTTTACAAGTCGTTCCAAACCACCATCAGCGGCCAGGATTTCTCGTATACGAGGTGATGTAGATGTCATGTATCCAAGGTGAGTGAGTGAATTGACAAGTGGTAATGTTGCTGTACAATCCAAAGCTCGTCGATCGTATAAAGCAGATGTGATGACGATGGCTGCTCTATTTTGTGAAGGATGACTAAAATTTGGTTCACGCATTTTGTGTTATATGTGTCGTATAATTATATTTGATTCTTTCTCTTTCTTTTTTCTTTTATAAAACTAATTGTTGTTTATAAAAGTATATTGTGGGTCAATATGTATAAATGTAATATATGTTATTAGTATATATTAATAATGAGGTTTTTTTGAAGAAGGGGCTTTTTTAAACAAGGAAGAAGAATAAAAAAAATACACCTCACACCTACACACAGAAAAATATAAGAAAAAATAGAAGTAGAAAAAGAGAAAAGGAGTACTAAAAAATACAACTCTTTTTCGTTCTTGCTCTCTCACTCCAACAGTTTGGCAAAACACAAATCATACACTGGCAAAAGCGAACTCCGGTTAGTCGGTGCACACGCTCTTTCAATTACCGATTGAAAAATTGGTTGTCAAGTGCCACGAAAAAAAAAAGACCTTTTTCACCAAAGTCGTTTGGTTGTTATGGTTTTTATTTTTTATTTTTTATTTTTGGTTTCCATGTTGATTATAAGTAGTGTTGGTATTTTTACTACTACCTAGTTCAAAATAAAAATTTAAACCGGTTTAAATTTCGGTAGACAGAAAAAGACAGAATAAATCTTTTATGTTGAGAGTTATGATTTTATTTTGTTTGATAAAAAAATAGGGCATTGCATTTTAAATTTGATTTTTCACGAGGGTCATATAATAAGTATTTCTTTTCAGACCGTTATAAAAATAGCATCCGTTATTTATGTGGCAATGATGCTGCATGGTGATAGCTTTAAAAAAAAGCTCTTTTTTTTTTACAAACAAACTTTTGTGTTCTTCATTCTTTCCTTTCCTTTTTTATTCTTTTATAACTTTACAGAAAGAAAAAAAAAACAGTGATAATGCGATTTGTAATATACCATGTTATATAAAGTTTTTAAAGAATTCAATTAAATACCGAGTGAATTATTATTAATAAGAACTATATTTTCATTGTTAACTTGATTGATATTCACAACTACTAAAGCAACTAAATAAATGTGTTTTTCTTAAGTAATTCTTCATATTATTTTACTGGACTTATAAACAGATTTTTTTTATTGATTTAAGATATCCAAAAAACTCTTCCATAATATTATTTCTCAAACAATGGAAAGAAATATATGTATATTTATAATTACCTCCTCTCATCATTAAGACTAGTCACCTTTTTCACTCGTTCTTTATTGACGACATACAAAAAAAAAGAACACTAAAAAGAAATAAGCTTTTATGCACGAACGGGATTTTTTTTTTGTCCGTTTGCCACATTTACTTAAAATGACGGTAGAAATAACAACAACAATGCTTGTAAGTCTTATATTTATTTGTTGTTAATCATACATACTACATCCCACACATTATTAAAACATTCACACAAAGTTTGACAATAATAATAATAATAAGGTACCAGCACTCTTGTAAATTTTATTTTACATTTGGCTAGAGAAGGGGTGGAAAAAAGGAAATAAGTAAAAAAAAAAATTGGATGCTTTTGGTTGCGGTGTTGACTAAAAAGAGGTATTAGTATCGTGATATAGTATCTTCTAATGCGTTCTTTTTTTTACCATTTTAGATGCTGTTCTTCTCTCTGATTCTTATGTTGTAAAAAGAAAACATATGAGATATATGTATGTACATATCAACTTTTTATTTTACAGCTAAAATTACATTTGTTTCTCTACAATCAACACAAAAAAAGAAAATACAGGGTGGATTGTTGATCGAACCAAATTACCCCCTGAATCTCATCATTAATAATAATATCAATTCAATCGCGCAGCCACACTTATCATTATGTATGAACATACAAGGACGGTCGTACAACAAAAAGTATAAAAAGAAAAAAATGACAGCATAAGTATTTATCTATAGGCATCTAATTTTTTTGAACAAAAAGACTTCCATATATTACAATGGGAAGAATTGATTACATGAGAAAATACCCACAAGATTTTCCAGTTATTATAATTTATTTATTTCACGCTAGAACATTTCTGGATTAAATTACTTACAGCCATGATTTTTTTAATCAAGGGCGTACAAAACAAGAAAATAATAATAATAATAATAATGTCATCTGACAATTATTACCGAACTATTAATAATAATAATTTCCACATGGCGCACTCCTTTGAAACCTGTTTCGTAGTGGTACTAATATTTTGTTTTGACTGTTTTATGTCATATTATTGTTATAAAAACTACGATTTATGTAATTTTAAAATAGTATATTATCTAGTCTTGTATCTCAAAATACGATTTTTTTTTGAATATCTTGGTACTAAGTGTTTACTGCTACGTCTTTTTTTTTTTTTTTTGGTTATGAAATCAATTAGATGTCAGCGATATCCTGAGAAGTTTTCTTGCGATTTAATTAAAAACTAGCCCATATTACTACTTTTTCTCTGTCGAAATTCTTTCACAAAATGCTAATAGCTTTATTTCATGATGTCAAAAATTGATATAAATAGCTATTTTTGTAAACGTTAATAAAGCTTGTATACTTAATACATATGTAGATGCAGAAAGTACATTTATCCGAGAAGGCCAAATCCATAAAAAATAAACCAACTAAAAAGGAACTACTCGTTCACTTCGTCAAGCAGTGATTACTAATTTAATACAGATAATTCAAGGATCGGCAATTTGAATAATCTGAGTACTGGTTGAATGGATTAAATAAAGACGTATATATATATATATATATACGTATAAGCAAAAAATAAAAAATAGAATAAAGAATCATACATGTTGAATCTTATTTTAAAAACATTTATTGGCGATATAAACTTTAAACTTTATAAAGATGAAAGTAAAATTTTAAGAGCATAGAAAAACATTACAGTAATAATAGTGACTAATAAATGATCTATCGTGATAACAAAAATAACAATATGAAGTTGGCCTGCTATTTCATAATAGTCTTGCCATATTCTTTTTTGCTTTCTTTTACTCAGTCTCACATTTAATCATCGTCATACCTATACATTAATTAGACCTACTTTGTATTATACTGGATAAATTGATGCGATATCATCCCTTACATATGAAATTCATTAACTCAGTTGTTCATGATTTACAGATGTGCTTGTTATAATTGTAACTGTAAAAAACTTAAAACCCATAATTCATAATGGTTGGACAGGACCTGTAACTCTATCATGCAGATGCCCTTTCTTACCATTAGACATAGAACTATATACCTCTTAATACTTCCATCTGAATAGCTTGATATGAATATCAAGAATAAAAAAAGACATTATAACACATAATCGTATATTAAGTGATATGCTAACTTCATACAACTCCGCACGCTTTAATTAACATTCCTTTGGTTCAACTGTCATCAATTAGCTACTTTAACCTTTTTCAAAACCAGCTGCAGAAAGTTACTATTATGCACATTAATTAGTAGTCTACCAATGCCTATAATGTTACTTTATATATACATACTGTTTAAATACTATAAAGAAAGTATAAATTAAGAGAAGACACACAGAACTCACAGGTTTTATTCTCAAACTACGTAGTGCTGTCAAAAAGAATAGATCACATTGATTCTATAGATTAACGACAGGAAGTATGATACTTGTTTCATGATGATTATTAATTGGCCATTTGGGCAAAGCGATAAATTCTCTTTCATTGAATAAAAAAAAAAGACTGACATATTTTATATATTTAAAACAAGAGAGCGCGCTTCTTGCAAATTATCTCCGTCTGTTTAATAGAAGAATGTATAAATATGGAACAAAATCCAAAGATCCTTGGTTTCTTTTTCTTTATATTTTGGGACACTAGTGAAAACAATAAAAAATGCTTTGTTAATATAATGATAAAATATTGTATTAGTGATTTATTAACTAATAACTAATAATTACTGTCAATAATTTTTTGAAAAATTGGCGAAAGGCTATAGATATACTACTTTTACACCTTAAAATGTTATTTCATGAGTAGGTAGCTTATTACCCTATTTTTGGTTTTCTCGCTCTTAAGTTTAATATATGTTGTGGCAATACAGAAGCTGTACACTACCTTTTTAAGACCTTCATGGGCCGTTTAGGTCTCATGTTTCTTCATCAAATGCATTATTCTCACGAAATTGAAGGTCCACCTGGACGGGGGTAAATATTAGACTTTTATAATTATAGTAAATCAATAAAAAGCAGCTGTGTATATTATTATTATTAGGAGATTTATGTTTCGATTTATTCGCTTTACGTAGTTTACGCATTATTTTTTCTATTATTTTGTTATGAAGAAAAAAGATTTCGATACTCAAGGAATTGCGTTGACAGAACGAGGATACTTATGCGACTTGGACTTCATCAACATATCAGTGTCGCAACTCAAACATATGTTTCAAAAAATCGCTCTTATATACAATGCTTTATTTCAAGAATCTTATTTATTTTCGTTGCCGAAATAAGCAATTTGTTTTTTCTTGAAGAGAGAAAAAATGATCGTACGTATCTTATAAAGAATTACGGCAGATTTAAACGAAAACTATTATATTACACTTACTTGCACCTCATACATTTAGTGATTCAAGACGCAGTTCTGCTACATTATCTACTGTTGTCGACAACAAACGCTCGTAGACAACATGTGATCTTATCCGTTAGAAAAAAAGGGATGCCAGCTTGTAATTATAATAAAAAGTAACCTTGTAGACTGGCCTTATTATTAGTATTATATTTAGAGGTTTAATAGTCTTTCATTTTAATAGATGTACATTTTGAACTAAAAATGTAACTAAAAATGTAACTAGTGTCTTACCAATTAATTATTCTTCTTTCTTATATTTCAGATATATTTTCCTAATAACTAGTGGTGTAAACATTAAAAGAATCGTGGTTAATGAGTTTTCCTGGACAAATTTGTAGCACATCGCTCATCATTAGGTTTTGTTACTCTTAAGACTCCATTACCACCAATTACGCATCAATGATTCAGGTAATTTACACAATTTATTCCATTTCTTTGACTTACAGCTAAAAAGAAAAGACTACCTTAAGCAACATTTTTCTTTTCTCTTGACGAGTATATATAAGATTCGTGTGCCTTATGTTGATAAGCCAGGGCGACCTCTGGAAAGATAATGGTTGCCAGTACCACTATCTTTCTCGACTAAGTGTATGAAAATCATCAAGTGATTGGGCGTATTTAATTCCAACTACTACAGAAGCAAGTATTTTAGCTCTCTGAACTAAGTTCATTCGTATTGAAGCATTACTGTAGTTTTTTTTTGTAGATGGAAAACATTATAGAAGGAAAAAAGCTATAAATGAATTATCAGCAAATGTAAAAACTAGTGGGATTCTGCATTGGTAGCATCTTCACCATTTTCTGTGTTCGTGTGATATTAAAGAAGTATAATGAAAATTGTTTAGCAAAAGAATTTAATATGAGTAAGTAATTAAAATCTACCGATGTATAAAATAATAGCTAATGTAGTATAATTTTCTGTAAAATTCGTTTGATTACTCTATACGTCTACTCGCTTTACGTTTACTACTCTTTATCATGTGCTTCTTGCAGGCACAGATTGAGCTTTTAACACACAATTATTAACGTATATCGCTATGTAGTCGGCAAAATGATTAATGTATGCATTTTTTTTACTAGCTTTCTCTTGCTTTTTTTATGCTCGCTCTCCTGTCTTTTATCTCGCTAAATATAAATTCTCCTCCTTCTTGACTGTCCCAAAAATTGTGTAGAGAACCACAAATAATAAAGTACATGCATGACATCAAGCTGTGAACAAGATAAATTGCTATTGGCAACAATGCAGTATCATAACTCGATTTTATTTTCTATACATTCTAAAAATGCTATTTTTGATCAAGACTCAATCCTACAACATAAAATCAGGTACAAAGAGTACTTCTCATATCTGGGATAGAAACTTCTAAAATTTTGTGTTTCCCAGATAAAAAAGAAAACCCATTTAAATGGATAAGTGCATCAATATATTGGCAGGTACTTGTCAAGTGTAAAAATTTTTTTTTTCTTCCTATATCAGTGCAGATGATTGTTTTTTAAGTGTATTATTGGTTTCTAATAATTTGAACGAATAAGAAATGCATAGATAGGACTTCATAGCTGGTTTTTTAAAGAAAAAAAGAATACAAGTTTTAGTCCAGATGGACGGAGGACAGCGAAAAAAAAATTAATTGACCACTGTGTACTTTTTTTCAAATTACATGATACCGGTCAACTTTAAGAAAGAAAAACAAAGATTGTTAAATCATTATGGTGAATTTTTAGAGCAAGTGATAAGGATTTTACAAGTGGTTGTTTATAAAAAGCTTAATCAATATGAAGCATAGAATAATGGTATATATAGCATTAGGAACGAAAAAAGGTGTATCACACAAAAATCATGTGAGAGTTAGGGAACACTCGATAATATACGAACTAGTTGGTATAAAAAAACCAGTCATGATATATTTTATTAAAAAAAGACAATCCTGCAATAATATAAAAGTATAGTAACAGATTAGCGTACAAAGAAAAGATGAAAAAGAAATTATTTATACAACACAATAACGTATACCGTGCTTTCCGATGTAAGAACGCCCAATTATTCTCCTATTTGAGAAAAATATTTGATCTGTACAATAGAAAATTTCACTGGAAACGGATAAACAAATAATTTACCAGTGCGGGGCATATTTGCATACAATATATATCTTTGAGAGCATGAGTGAAATGTGCTATAAAAATTATAAAACCCAGGATAGAGTCTTTGTAACCCCACAAAATGTCAAGTATACCTTAAACACAACCATTCATGATCATCGGACTCGGGTAGGCATATTAAAAAGTTTGTCCCTTCCGAAAATACCTCCAGTTTATTGATTTTCCATAAACAACATAATTATAATAAAATAACGATGCTACAAAAAATTATTATATTTTATGATTATAATTGATGCTGTGTTTTTTTCTTCTTGTTTTTTTGCAAAAAAGAATTTTCGTTCCTAGGCTTAAAATGAAATTCAAGCATAAACTGAGGGTTCAGATTAAATGTCGGCAAGTGAAGAAAAATCAAATAGTGACTGTTCACCTTTTAATCCGGAAGCGCTTGTCGAAATATTTTACAAAAAAAAAAAAAAAAATCGACTCAGTGGACTAGCCCGGGACCGCCAGGTATCGCTGCCCTCCCTCTAATGGCAGGTCGATCACCTCTAATGGTAAGAAATCAAATCGTCTTCTCTCCAATAGATTTGTCCTTGAGAAGAGTATAAATATTAAATAAAGAAGCATTCACTTTTCCTGTTCTTATTCTTTACCTCCCTTCTCCTTTTTTTAAAGACTTTATATTATCTTTATTGCACCAATGTTGTCCCGTGCTCTTGGTGCCCGTGCTATTTTGCGAGCAACGGCAGCTGCCGCTCCACGTCGTCTCGCCACTCCACGCATGACTCGTCCTATTGTTCGTTTACAACATACCTCTAAGCCAGTTTCCGCTCAAGTCTTTAAACCTTTGGATACTTTTCCTCGTCGTCATATCGGTCCTGGAGAGTCCGAAAAGCAAGCTATGTTGAAGGAAGTGGGTGTCAAGGATATTGATGAATTGTTGGCCAAGGCTATCCCTAACGCCATTCGTTCCCCCAAGCCTTTGGCTTTAGCTGAAGGTGTACCAGAACGCGATTTATTGAAGCATCTCAAGTCCGTTGCTGACAAAAACAAGGTATATCGTTCTTACATTGGTATGGGTTATACTGATACTGTTGTTCCAAACGTCATTCTTCGTAATGTATTGGAAAACCCTGCATGGTACACACAGGTAAAAATAATGAATTCAATAATTACAAAGTAAACTGGGTTTATTCTTGGGACGATAATGGTTTAGGGTTATACAAGAAAGGATTTTTTTTTCATTTGTGATATTCAATGAATTGGGCGGGTGTTTTGTGTATTTTCGCTTTATAGTATACTCCTTATCAACCCGAAATTTCTCAAGGTCGTTTGGAATCTTTGTTGAATTACCAAACCATGGTTGCAGATATGACTGGATTGCCTTTTGCCAACGCTTCTTTGTTGGATGAAGGTACTGCTGCAGCTGAAGCTATGCTTATGTGCTGGCAAACTGGTCGTCGTAACAAGAACACCTTTGTTGTCGATGAAAACTGTCATCCACAAACCATTGCTTGTTTGAAGACCCGTGCTGAATCATTCAAAATCAATGTTGTTGTTGCCGATGTATTTAACTACAAATTTGAGGAAAACAAGAAGAGTTTGAGTGGTGTTTTGGTGCAGGTAATTTTTTTTTATTTTCATTATCTCTCAGAATGTCTTTTTTTTTTTTTTGGTATTCCGAAATTGTTATATGTTTATAAGGGGGAAAAATACTCACATGATATTCAAAACTTTTTTTTCTTTTTTTTTTCAGTACCCCAACACACGTGGCACAGTTCATGACTATGAAGCATTGGCATCTACTGTACATGCTGCTGGCGGACAAGTTGCTGTAGCAACTGATTTGATGGCTTTGGGTATGCTTAAGTCACCTGGAGAATTTGGTGCTGATATTGCTTTCGGTAACAGTCAACGTTTCGGTGTTCCTCTTGGTTTTGGTGGTCCTCATGCTGCTTTCTTTGCATGCAAGGAAGAACAAAAGCGCCGTATGCCTGGTCGTATCATTGGTGTCTCTAAGGATGCCGCTGGTAATCCCGCTCTCCGTCTTGCTTTACAAACTCGTGAACAACATATTCGTCGCGAAAAGGCAACTAGCAACATCTGTACTGCACAAGCTCTTTTAGCCAACATGGCTGCCATGTATGCAGTTTATCATGGTCCCCAAGGTATTAAAAATATTGCTGAACGCATCCACGGTATGACTGGTGTCTTGGCTCAAGGTATTCGCGAATCTGGCTATGTCATTGAAAACGATGGTGCTTTCTTCGATACCCTTTCCATCAAGGTCGATAGCTCCTCAGCCGTTCTTCAAAAAGCTCTTGAAAAGGAAATCAACTTGCGTGCCATCAACGCCCATACTGTTTCGATTACCTTGGACGAAGCTGTTGGCCAAAAGGATATTGTTGATTTGTTGGAAGTTTTTGCCAAGGATAACGCTCCTGTCAACTTGGAACAAATTGTTGCCAACGCCGCTGCATCTACTCAAAATGCCGTTCCCATTCAACTTAAGCGTACTTCTGCTTATTTGCAACACCCCATCTTCAACTCTCACCACTCCGAAACCGAAATGCTTCGTTACATCCATCAACTTCAAAACAAGGACTTGTCTCTTGTTCATTCAATGATTCCTCTTGGTAGTTGTACTATGAAGCTTAACGCCACTACTGAAATGATTCCTATCACCTGGAGTGAATTTGCCAACATTCATCCTTTCGCCCCATCCGATCAAACTGAAGGTTACCGTATTATGTTGGAAGAATTAGAAAAAGATTTGGAAGAAATCACTGGTTTTGATGCTGCTTCTTTGCAACCCAACTCTGGTGCTCAAGGTGAATATGCTGGTTTGCGTACCATTGGTGCTTATCATGCTGCCCGAGGTGAAGGTCACCGTAACGTCTGTTTGATTCCTATTTCCGCTCACGGCACTAACCCTGCTTCTGCTGCCATGGCCGGTATGGATGTTGTTATTGTCAAGTGTGATGATAATGGTCAATTGGATATCAAAGATTTGAAGCTCAAGGTTGAAAAGAACAAGGATAAATTGGCTGCTATTATGATCACTTACCCCTCGACTTATGGTATGTTCGAACCCGGTGTTGTTGAAGCTATCAATATTGTTCACGACAATGGTGGTCAAGTTTATATGGATGGTGCCAACTTGAACGCTCAAATTGGTCTGACCAAGCCTGCTGAAATTGGTGCTGATGTCTGCCACATGAACTTGCATAAGACATTCTGTATTCCTCACGGTGGTGGTGGTCCAGGTATGGGTCCTATTGCATGCAAGTCTCATCTTGCTCCCTATTTGCCAGGCCATCCTATCGTTCCTACTGGTGGTCAAAACGCTATTGGTCCCGTCTCTGCTGCTCCCTTCGGTTCCGCTTCTATCTTGCCTATCTCATGGGCTTATATCAAGATGATGGGTTGGGATGGTATGACTGAGGCTACCAAGGTCGCTTTACTTAACGCCAATTACATGCGTAGCCGTTTGCAAGAACACTATGATGTTCTTTATACCAATGATGACGGCATGTGTGGTCACGAATTTATTGTTGATATCCGTCCTTTCGTTCCCAAGGGTATTGAAGCCATCGATGTCGCTAAACGTTTGCAAGATTACGGTTTCCACTCCCCTACTATGTCTTTCCCTGTTACCAACACTCTCATGATTGAACCCACTGAATCCGAAAGCAAGGTTGAACTTGATCGTTTCTGTGATGCTATGATTTCTATTCGCAAGGAAATTGAAGAAGTTGTTTCTGGAAAGGTTGATAAAACCAACAACGTGCTCAAGAACTCTCCTCACTCTCTCGAAGTTATGATGAGCGACAAATGGGATCGTCCTTACTCTCGTGAATTGGCTGCATTCCCTGCTCAACGTCTTCGTACCAACAAGTTCTGGCCTTCCGTTTCTCGTGTCGATGATGCTTATGGTGACCGTAACCTGATGTGTACTTGCCCATCCCCTGAAGAATACCTTGAGTAATTTTATTTTTGCCCCTCAAAACCTATCATAATTTTTGCTATTTCATGTTCTCTCTTTTACTCCACTTTCCCTCTTATATTATTTGCATTAGACTGTATATACATTTTATCATTTCAACATAATAACATTTACTCCAAAATTTGGTTTTCAACAATGCAAAACAAAAGTATATTATTATTATTTGTTATAATATTTGGTGGGGGTTGGATTGGAATTCCTTCAACAACTTTGGTAATTATTTTTACAATTTTGGATAAATTTTGGTAACGAGCTTAAGAATAAAAAACAAATTGGGATAAATTAAATTGATAAACTACTTTATGAGCTGGAGTATGAATTAGGTTTAGTCAACAAAGCTTTTTTAGCTTCCTCTGCATAATAGAAATATATAACTTTGATACACCACTCTTTTAGTATTCCATAACCATTTTTCAATCCTAATACATTCCGTTGATCATAATGGATACTTCTGGTATAGAAGAAAAAAGTATTACTGATGGCAGTATTTTTTTCAGTAAATTTTTTCGGTTTGGAATACATAATAACAATTTATAACAATAATATAAAATGCATAATGTGTTATTGTAGTTACGTACTACTTTCAGAAAGAAAAGATACTATATTCTATTTTGCCATTTTTTATAGCACTCGATGATAGTGCGGAGTAGAATCAACAGGGTATCTTATGTTTTGACATTGTATTACTTGTTGCCAGTCTGTCGAACTTTAATTATTCCCATACTCGTCTCAAAAAAAAAACATCTATGCACATGCATGCGTGATAACCAACCTAAAAATTTATGCTATAAACAGGCGTATGACTGTTGCTCTTTTTTATTATAAGGGCTAAGCTTTGAAACAATATATCATTACATAGCTCAAAAAAAACATTTACGCTACAACAGCTCCAACATATATCAGATGCGAAACCATTATCTGATTATCATGAGTTTAAATAACTTAATATTTATATTCTAACGTAAAAATAAGGTACTGTGTACTCAATGCTATATGTTTTAGAATAACTACTCAATTGTATTGTCAGAAACAAACAATTGTAAGAGACATTAAGCTCATGTTTCGCTTATTTGAATGAGTGAAGAAAGTCTCTTTATTATCTAGAGTAGTATGAATATATAGTTAGCATTTTTAATATCAGAAGAAAGAATCTACGCGTTGAAACGACCCCAGTTAATGCTATGACGTCTTGGTGTATTGGCATCCAATGCAACTAGTGGGACCATGGAAGGTCTTCAATGACACACATAATTTTAGTTTCATTCTACAAATCTTTATCACGTTGTACAGATATAAAAACATCAAATATATACTTAATATTCTTACCTTCCATGAACACATTGAAAAGGAAACCGACAATTTGATAAAGCCTGGATAAGCCAGCGACATTGTTCCATTGTAAGACTATCATTAAACATGACGGCACCCCGACACGCTTTAGAACGAAGAATACCCATCATGCCGCGGGGACAGCCATGTAAGAATGTAAATGAATTGACTTCCTGGTCATCATCAACCTCATTTTCAACTTGATTTTGATATTCGTGTATCCGATCTAGCGAGTGCAAATATTCACAAATAAGATCACGAAGCACATCTTTATTTACTATACACCGATCTGCGATTAATCGTGGTAAACGCGTGACGAGAGTAGGAGACTTTTTCTTTTCAAAATGTGATGATGTTTCACGAGTAGAAAAATGTTTTGAGTAACGCAAAATCACGGTTGGAGTAGCTTCTTCATTTTCTTCGTTAGTGCGTAAAGATGTAGAAGCAGCTAACGCGGTTGACAGGCGGAAACCCCAACGATCTAGCTGCGCTGTATATTTTTGAGCTAATCTACATTCTGCTGAAGACAAATCAACTGCAATCGATGGGTCTAATTGTGTTGCTTCTGTAGTATCCTTGAGTGACCAAAGCATACGTTCTAATTGGACCCGTTCGTCAGCAGCATGCTGATCCACAAGAAGGAGCTGCCGACCGTTGGTATTTAGTTTAATTAAAATAAATTTATTGTCAATTTGGCCTAGTACTTGAGCACCTTTTAAATCTTCCTTGTTAAGCCGAACTGCTGGACCTTCATATCGCTGCTGTGGAAATGGTACCGCTACTGTGGGTGTAGATATTATAGAAGTGGCTGTTTTTGTTGCTGTGTTACGTCCTGTGATTTCGCTGGTTACCTTACGCGATAAGGTCCTACGCAATCTAGATCGATCAATGAAGTTTATCGCTTCTTTTTTGCTATAAGTGTGACCCAAGTTTTTTTTACATGTTTTAGTGCTCTGAAATAACCAAAAGTAAATTTAAAATGATAAAGATAGATACAATACCTCTCTTCCGTTTCATACAACCATGAAGGTGATGCAATCACAACGGGTGAAAATGATGTTTTTTTACGCTTCACTGGAACATCCGTTAAATGCACAAGCTGTTTGTAAGCTGCACTCGAAATAAAATTGTGGGTGCGCAAAAAATTGGCCACAAGTTGGCGGACAAGGTTTTGTAATTTTGGGTAAACCTTAATAAAAGTGACCCATGAAAAAAAAAATATAAAAAAAAAAGATTAACAAAATGGAAAGAGAAATATGCAGGTTAATTTATCACACAAAATATTTAATTTTCTTTTTGCCCCAGCATTACTTTGTGTTCATCAAGAAGATATAATGAAATATCATAGGAGCTGAGATTAGGATCTTCAATATGTATTAGAAAAATAGGATGTTTTTCGACCACACCTAAACAAAATTGGGAGAATGGTTTAACAGGAATAAGCGTCTCGTCTTTCTTTAGAAAAAACAAAACAAAAGCACTTCTTTGTACCTTTTCCCTTTTTGGACTTTTCCGCCTGGAGAAGCAAGTTGGTGTGGGGGATATATAAATTAATAGTTTAGCCGAATATCGTGTTTCATGTGAAGCCATATTTTATATAAAAAAAGTCTCCACTTTACCACAATAGAGCTCCCCGCAAAAGTTTCAATAACTGCCTGGTATAAACTGTGATTTGATCCGATAGGATGTCTATTAATATCTACAATAATATTATTTGAAATGAAAGATAAAAACAAGGTTATAATTCTGCTACGAATATAACATAGAAAGGAGAATTTTTCTGTTTTCTACCACTATTTACAGATAAATTGTTGATTCTGGAAAAAGTATGTACACAAGAAATACGGTGTGAGTTTGATAAAATAGAGTTGATTATTGATTCAATAATATAGTCCACAAACCTTGCTGGGATAAGGGGTTATCCCAAAAAGGCCTTGTAGCTTGACGTCAGTGTCGTCATTGTACTCAAACGACCTCATATTCTGGATTATATGGTTTCACAAAGAAATTGGTATAACAAACTCAGCGGTGAGTTATTATTTCCATGGTTACACTATTTTTTACGCTCTTTTTTGTTACCTGTGCAAACTCATAGCCATACAATCGATGTAGAATATTTAAGTCCGAAGAACGCTAAAATTTGCTTGGGGGAAGGAAATAACCAGAAATGGAAGAAGCATCCAGTTAATGACCGTGTGATTTTATTACTGGGATATAATCATTACCTTCTTAGTAACCAATATTTTTGTATCACGGTCTTGTAAGGTGAATCCAATATGTGGAAACGCCAGTGCCATGGTAGTAACCCATCTTCTAATGGACTCACTAATACGACCCACGGAGGCTAGGAAACGTCTTCGAACAGGAAACTACGAAATAATATAAATTTCCATACTTTTTGAGTTAGGAACATCTCCATCAAAATAATCCAAAAATAGCAATCAAACCTTGTAAAACAAATCACGGACTATCACAGTTGTTCCTCGTTGTCGTGGTTGATTTAGTGATGTTTCAAGTAGTTTTCCATCCTATTCGTTTTTGTTTTGTTTAATTTTTTTTAACCAATATCAATTAAGATTATTAGTCACCACAAAAGAAAAATTACGATAAAATTGTATCAATGAAAAAGGAACAAACATAGAAAGTTTTTTAAGGTACTACCTTCCAAATACCCATTCGTACTTCTTCAGCTTGATGAAACCTTGAAATGATTTGTACGATAGCTATATCTGCCAAACTGGCAAGACCTATTACAAAATATATAGAGTTTCACTCCGATAAATTGAGATTGTGATTTAGTAAAAATCGCATTTTGAGATTTTTCTAAAAATCTTGTTGGGGTTTAGTGGCTTTTATTACCTTGGCCACGATAGCCAAATGTATGGACGTGTCGAAGATCATCAAGTGTTTTACATTTTGAAGTAACTATTAATTATTATTATATTTTAAAAAAATGAGTCTTATTTGGTAAGATGTTTAATCCCCCGAAAAAAATTACAATAAAGAAGTGTAAAATGCACAGACCGTTTCGTTTACAAAGATGTGTCAGTTGATTTGGTATGATGCCTGCTCCATCGTCATCCACTCTTACAGTGTATTTCTCCGCATCAAACCCAATATCAATTTGGGAAGCGTCTGCATCCAAGGCTAAACAAAAAGAATCATTCAATCCATTACTCAGCCATAACGCGTCACCATACTTCATTTACAAACTTACCATTAGTTACAAGTTCTTCAACACACTGTTGCAATGTTGTTATATTCAAAGATCTTAATTGTGTAAAAAAAATTTAGAGTATATTTTTTTTTCGAGGGATATAAGCTTCAAATAAAAAAATACCTACGCTCTTAATTGACGAATGACTTCTGGTTGTAATTCAACGATGTGGGCCATTTTAGCTTGTTGTTCTTCGCTTCTTTTTTTTCCTGTTTTCCTGTTTTTCTTTTTTTTTTTTTTGGAGAAAATCAAGGAGAGACAGCGGCGCCGGAAATCCGGCCCAGTTAAAATTTGCAAATTCAAACCAACAAAACAATGGAATTCAATCTAATCTTTTTTATATTTATCCCCAATTGCTGTATCCTATTGATATTCGCCTTTTTCAGGCGAGAAATGTCACTTTATAACCATATACGAGAGGAGGGTGGAAAGAAACACGATCAATCACAGATAAAGTTTTGGTAGCAAGATGAACAACTATGTCATTGACCCAAGAAAGGAAAGTCCCTTTCTTTTCCCTGGTGTTAATTTTCTCACGACTTTGAAATAAAGAAAATTATAGATTGAGTGTCAGACATCGGAAGATCAAAAAATGGTTTTTCCCTTGGCATCATTGGCTGTGTAACTTTGGTTGGTATGGTTACTGTAACTGAACGACGAAGATAAATAAAAAGACCGCGAACCTATTGAACACCCCGGTTCAAACTAAATCCTTGGTGTATAACTGGTTATAAATACTAGCCCACTTCTCCACAAAAAAAAAAAAAATCAAACTTCTTTATTCTTCTTTTCATAATTATCTTTTTTTATTTATTTTTATATTAAAACATTTCAACAATGGCTACTCCAGACTACGAAGTAACAAGTAAATATAAAGTAGAATCTGGACATCAAGAAGATCATGCTTCTATCGACTTTGAAAAATCTGTACATGAGATCCAGATCGAGCACGTTCCAGAAGGAACAGCTAGCGCTACGAAGGCTCTTTTCGTATTGTTAAAAGCTTTTGTTGGTACTGGTGTAATCTTTTTACCAAACTCGTAAGTGTTGTTGTACCATCTAACATTTTCACACATAATTATAATCAGTATAAGGAAATATTAATCCATATTTGTATAATAATAGATTTAAGAACGGTGGTCTTGGCTTGTCAATCGGTTTAATGTGTATTCTTGCGATTATCTGTACATATGCTTTTCAACTTCTTGTATGGGTACATTCCCGTACTGGAGGCAGTTATGGTGAAATGGGTCGTCAGCTTTTTGGTCGTGTTTGCTATTGGTTTGTGCAATTTTTCTTGATTGTTTCTCAAATGGGTTTCGTCGCTTCGTACTTGATGTTTATTTCTCAAAATATCGGCATGATTGCTGAAGCTTTCTCTCATTGTAATCCTCCTTTCGAGAGCAAATATTGGATTTGGGTTGCATGTGGCTTTATTATCCCTATCTGCTGGGTCCGTAAATTAGCTCGTCTTTCATGGGCTGCAATTATTGCTGATGTCTTTATTTTGTTCGGTATTGTTTGCTGTCTCTACTATACTGGTGATGAAATTCAACGTAATGGTGGACCAGGTCCCAACATTGTCGCTGTCAATCAACGCGATTTCGGTCTTATGATTGGTACTGCCGTCTTTTCTTTTGAAGGCATCGGCATGGGTACGTCTTTACTATAAGTTTCTTTTCTACGACTCTCTTTTTTTTCTTAATTCAAAAAACTAACATACATAATTATATTTTTGTTATTATAACTATATAGTCGTTTCCGTTATTGAAAGTATGAAACATCCCGAAAAATTCCCTAAGGTTTTGAATATTGGCATGGTAATCATTACCACCATCTTTATTCTTATTGGTACCATTGGTTACATTGCCTACGGTGAAAACATCGAAGCTTCCATTGTCTCTAACTTCCGTACTGAACCTTTGTCTATTACTGTTCAACTTCTTTACTCGCTTGCTATGATTCTTACATCGCCTATTATGTTGTGGCCCCCTCTTACTATCATTGAACGTGCCATTTTTGGTAAACGCAGTGGACGGGTTGCTCTTAAGTGGAAATTTGGAAAGAGCTTTGTTCGCTCAATCATTCCAGTCGTTTGTGCTGCTGTCAGTTTCGGTGTAGGTGCCGATAATCTTGATAAGTTTGTCTCGCTCGTCGGTATTGTTGCTTGTATGCCATTATGTTTCATCTTCCCTGGCATGTTCCACTTTAAATTGTCCAAGAATATTTATCTTCGTGCTCTTGATGTCTTATTGATGGCATGGGGTATTGGTATCATTGTATATACTTTATATGTCAACGTTTCATCTTGGATCGATCCTGCTCCAGCATCTCCTCATGTCTGCAGTCCTATGAACTATTAAAAAGTTTGTTTTTTTCTTTATATATTATTAATCTTTACTACTACTATAATTATTTTCTTCCCTCAATTTCCTTCCTTTTATGTCGCCTTCATTATCTTCCTTCCTTTCCGCTATTGAATCTATAACATTTTCTTGATAGAGCTGGTGTTGATCGCCAACTATGTACATATATTATCACTTATTCTTAATAGCTTTTGTATTCTAAAAATGGTTATTTTTATTTTATTCCCCGTATTTGGTGTACAACATCATTTTTCTATAAATTGCAAAATAAAACTTATGAAACAGGTTGATCCACACATATAAAAAACTTAATCTGTAAAATCTGAAACTTTCTTGTAATATCGGGTACTTGTCGGCTTTTTTTATGTTCCTTTTTGTGTGATTGATCGATCACCCACACTACTAATCATGCTGGGCGGGTTCGCTGTCGTCGGTCTTTTTAACATGACCTCATTATTTCATCCGACTGGTAACTTTTGTTTGTACATAAGCTCCTTTTAAAGTCTCTGCCGTTCCTTTTATTGGGTCACCGCCGAAATATACAGTCTATCGAAAAAAAAAAAGTTAGATTAGATTGAGGGAAAAAAAGCACCAAATTACTCCGTCTTTTCCCGTTTCTTCTATACTTTTTTCAACATGTATATTATAAATGGTAAGAATATTTTTAGTTCACAGTCGAGAATTCTTGTAAGTACACCCATGTGAATTATTTTATTTCTTTTCAAAATCAATAAATAGTTTGCTCTAACGCTAATATGCATACACATGGACACATATAATAAATTAGTTATTCCGATGAAAAGTGGTAGAAAGTGTGTCAGCATTATTATTTTATCCATGAAATAGACTAGTACTAAAATAAATTTTTACCACCTATGTACACAGAATTCCTTATCTTATTATTTGTTATCTTGCTATCAGGAGAAAACATGTTACTATGGTACAATAGATGATAATGTATTAACCTAATTAGATAACTTGACTTGCTTTTCTGGGAGGTGTGCGTTGAAGTTTGACAAGAGGTTAAGGGAATTGATGGAAACGGTAATTTTTGTTTTATACTATGGTTAAACTCATTTTTGACATCAATAAAGTATCCCTTTATCATTTCGCGACTTCATTATGGGTGAAATAAACTAAGATAGATATGTAAAGTGCACATTGGGAGTACAAAAAAGGAAATAATAGCTATAGGAATTTTGAATAAACCTACCATGAATATAAGAACCAATAATGAATGCTTTGCTATATATATACCCTTCCAATGTCAGAAAAATCCAGCAAAAGTATTAATTATATTTCACCACGATCACCGATCATTATGCTCGCTGCATTCCTTTTTTTTTAACCATTGCCTTTGCTGTTCGACTAATAACAAGCGTGGAATATTTAATCACAACGTTGCTGAGAGGCAATAAGGATATTTATTACTATCATTAATAGCATGTAAACCACCATACACTCATTAGAATGTTAATCATAGAATTTGGATTGAGAATGAATAAATAGAGCTGAAAAATAGGATAAAAATTGATCAAATGGGTTGTTACAAGCACCTCATACAACGCTCCGTTTTCTAAATATAAAAAGATTTATTACACTGAGTTCCAGCCAAAATTCTTATTGCTAATAGAGCCTTTTCATACCATTTTAACAATGGAGTGTTCAGATCTAATAGTGCGATGATTTTTGAGATACAGATAACGTGCTTATATCAAACGATAGGGTCTCCACTATAAAGATAGAATTTTCTAGTATACGCACTTGATACTCACTGGCGTAGATTGATTATTGAGTGTTTAATAGATATTAAAACATGTAAGCTCAAAAAGGCAATATTACATTGTAATTTTGATTTATCTGTGCTATAGAAGAAAGTAGTATATATGTACTTGTGAATAATTAATAATAGGGCTTTCTTATAAAAATATATTATAACATTTTCAAACTAGAACCAGTAGGAATGAGTAAAAAAATACAAATAAAGATAAGGCGACTGTTGGAGTATCATTGGTACGTAGTATAATTATATTAATATAAAAAGTGGTTTTCGAAAACGTCATTTCTGTATGACGCTTAAATCGACAGGCACTACTTCATTCAACGTACAGCTAAACCCCGTTTCTAGCACATTCGCTTATTATACCCCTAATTTTTGCACTGCCTTCGAGCCAAATTCCCCCCTGTGCAACAAGCGGGGTTCAACTGTAAACAGCAGGTATTTATATGTAAAAGAATCTCTATAATCAACATTTTCGAACACCCTATTGCTAAAGGAAATATAAAAAGTGCTTATAACAAGAATACTCGCATCATGTGTGAAGGAGAATATTTAATGTTATAATAAAATTGAGTGTTGAATAAGTAACTTTCATCAATACCCATATTATAGTCAACCTTTTTTTATCAGTATAACTTCCAAGTAGAGAAACGCGAAAATTTGTCGGTAATAATAAGTTTCATGTAACATCCAATATAAATAGAAAACTTGTAATATAACCTGCCGTAGATTTTTTATGTTTTCGAATTACAGTCTTTGAAACGACATTCTAGATAATACTGAGCAGTCAACACAGGCTTTAATTAAATAACCATTATTGCGAAAAAAAAAAAACTATCAGCTAACTTTATCTATTAAACTCGTCTATCATTATTGAACACTATTGAAGTGGTGAAGTGCATAAGAGAGTTGTTAACTACCGCGCTTCATACCGAATGTAAATAATATTGAACATATTGACATTTATCATTATCGTTTGGTCTTGTTAAATCCAGAAAATTATTTATACCTTGTGGTTCTATTGAGTAATACATCTTACAAGTACTGCATGTCTTTCACTGCATCATATTAGCAACCTGATGCTAATTATGTTGGTAAAGATGATAATGGGTCATGCACCGCCTTATAAAAGAGGTTATGTAACTTTTCGTTTTCTAGCACTTTTGAATGATATCATATTGTTTTTTCTTAGAGGCTTAAAACTAGAACTTTCAGCACACTCTCTCGCCTGTAAAGTTTGACCCAGTGTATCACCCTGGTCGTACTTTGAAACCCATAATTGGTTTGCCATCGACAATGCTACTCTTTTTTTTTCATTTGCTGTCCCCTTCCTTCTTCTATAACATTATTTTAGCACTGTTGCTTTTTTTAGAAAATCCTCGGCTGCTGCTGCGGCTGCTACTATTAATGTTACTATGTAGTTAGTTTACGGCGGCGGTTATGTAGATAATGGTCTATAAAGCCAAGAGTAAGGGGATCAGCCATATTACGGTTCGATATGTCGTAATGATTGTTAACAAGTTGAGAAATATCATAAACTTGAAAAAAAAAGTTTGACGTAATAATACGATTATCACTAGGAAAAACTTGCCCAATCAGATTACTAAACTCATAGCATTTTACAAAAATTATTTTATTTGAAACATTGTTAATAATAGTTGCGTTTGCATAACTATGATATTGTTTCCTGTCTTTTTCATTATACATATACATTTTCTATAATAAAAAAGACTAATAAATAATATTAAACTAGCAAATACTGTTCTGATCAAAAGAGTAAGTTTCATTCAATGGATTTAGCAATGTCGTTGACTTTGTCCGTTGTTGAAATATCGGTATTAGAGCTTGATTGTTTCAGTTGTTCTTCTGAAGACTGTTGCTCTCCTCGTTCATGTTGTGAAGGTTGGGATTCTGGCTCTTCTTGTTGAGGCGATATTTCCTGCGCTTCACCAGTCTTTGATGGTGGTTTATTTTTATTCTTAGCCCGCTCTTCAGGCTTTGGGATATTAAGCTCATCTGCTCTGGTCGCTGCCAAATTAATAGTCTATGTAAAAAAAAAAAAAAACAAGTTTAAATAAGAAAAAAAAAAGTAACGCTTCCCATTATCATTTTCTTACCATTGCCAGACGATATTCAAAGTCGAATTTGGTATATCTGGATGCTGTATCCCAGAAAGAACGTGCACGTGTTTTATAATCTAATCCCCAAGATGTCACACCAGCTTCCCAAAAAGCAAATGGCACAACCCATTTGTCATTTATAATCTTGTCCTTGTGATCAATAATCCAATTGAGATGAATAATTGAATCTCGATATTGGCCCATAGCATTTTGTAAGGATGCCTTGATCAATAATAAAGTGCCACGTTGATCATAGTATTGAGGTGGGGGTGTTTCTGGCAACAGCTCTCTTGTTCGAATACCATATTCCATACGTTCTGCTTCTAAAATACGATTGAGTGCAGCATCAGCTACTGCTAAACTACGGTCCAAAAGTGGTTTGTCCATAAATCCAAAGGCATTAAAGATACAAAGATATTCAAGAGCACACAAGTTCATGTCCATATCTTGATAACCGGTAGCCTGGTATGCATTAACCTTGCGTAAAACATAACGCTCCATCATGGCAGCTGTACTACTACCGCTAGATGATGTCTTACTATTGACAAGTTCAGGCACTTCAGCAAATGCGAGGATGGCATCAGTACGTTCGCCCATCATATCCAAACAAGCACCATGCAAATATCGGAAAATAGCAGGTGACCAATAACGCTCCTTGTATAATGTTTCAAAAATTTTGGCTGCACCCTCCCAGTTATGTTGCATCATATAGTTGAAACCTATCTCATAACTACATAAATGCAATACTTCAACTTCAGCCCATTCATTCTTGCTTATTTCAATGGCATACATGAATGATTGTGTAGAAAGAACAAGATTGCGAGCCAATCGGGAAGTACGGCCAGCAAAATATAAGAAAAAGGCAGAGTTGGGGTATGTACGTTGTGCATCCAACAATGTCTATATAATATCAACAAGTTAATGGTTTTAGGAAGCTAAGTTTACTATCTTAATTCTTACAATTTTATCTTATTTTTCTTACCTCGATAGCAGGTTGTGTATATTCACTGGTCAAAATTTGTGGACAAAGCGATGTTAAGACGGTATAGTAAGCAAGTAACCTAAATATAATAAAAGTTTAGTAAGACATGATAGAATATTATTAGAGAAAAGAAAAAAAAACCTTACATAAGTGATGCAGTCGGTGATCGGATACGACGACTTTCCAAAGCCAACTTTAGTAATGCAAATCCTAAATGTTTATCTGCCTTCCATCCAAATGCGGATACGACGCGTAAAATCTTTTGCGGTAATGAAGATAGTACTAAATGAACTGTACCAATACTACATAACGTATTTTTTTTATTAAGTTATAATATTTATTTTCCATGACTCTAAAAGAAAAAGTCTTACCCAAATTGAATACCAGAAACTGTATCTTGATCTATGTAATCATTAAATGTTTGACCCATACGCTTATATTCTTGCCAGACAAGACTGTATGATGTATAAGCTACAATAATTTGGGATGTAACCCCCCCCATTAGGATATGCTATTTCATTTGTGTGTTCTTTTTTCCTGCTGAATAAAAGTATATTTTACCTCTCCTTAAATTCAAACCACATTTAATATATCCCACTACAGTTTCTTGTAATAATTGGAGAATAGCGATTTGTAAACAACACTCGGCTTTTGCGACATGAGCACGTAATATACCATTAGGAACAAAAGTAATATTCTGTTTTTTAATTGCTTGCGGTGTTGCCGGCTTTGGACTAGCTGGCAACCCATTGGTTCGAGAATACTTGATATAATTGTAATAATTTGCAAAATATTGAACAACAGAATCACCCATGTTCTTTTTTGTGGCAGCGTCAATCTGGGCTGTTGCCAAACTATATGTCACCATTAATACGTCGATTGCTCTATCAGTTGCTTCATTATCTGCTGTCTATATATAAAATATATATAATTTCCTATTTGTGTTTAATGAACTCCCCTTTTTTTTTTTTTTGGTTGATCCTTTGTCTGATCTTGTAATTTTTCCAAAAATCTCATTAGCAGTTCGAATTCCTTCTCTTACCATCACAGCTATTATAAACCATATAGTATTATTATTATATTATTATAGAGTTCATATATAACTTTTTTTAAAAAACGATCGTGTTGTTATCATTTACCTTTAAGAAAAGCCATTGATCCCAATCCAAGTGCGTGTAATGGATCGCTATAAAATTTTATGTTTCACCTTAAGTATATCTGTGCATGTATTAACGTCTTGATCTAACCCCATTTCAAATACTGCTACTAGTACTCACGTCTTTGCATCCCGTTCAAATAATCTTTTTGCTTTCATGAAACGATTATTAAATAAGTGGCGCATCGCTCTTAATACAGGTTCATCTATATAGTACAATAATAACAAAAAAAATCAAATTTCTCATCCATTGAAAGTATATCCAACGTGGGTATTCCTCTTTCTTGTTTATCACTTACCTTTCTTTTCTTGTTCTCGTGGACTCAAATTGTTAGCTTTGATTTCCTTCAAGTTGATATCATGTAAAGCAATCAAGTTTGCACTGAATGACTCAACATCCGGCATATCCTCTTCGGTGCTCGACCGAGTAGGTGGTTCAAAGTTAGGAGGTGGTGAACCAGGAGTGGGTGGAACAATATCATCACTTTTGAGATTCCCTTCTTGCTGCTTTTGCTGCTGTTGTTGTTGGGCTGAATAGTCATGTTCACTACTTGTACTGCTGCTACTTTCTTGAAAATCGTCACCACTATGTAATTCATCAGCACTATGATGAATATTATCCCCATGATCACTATTTGCTCGAAAAGATGATGATTCGGGTTGTTCAGGTATTGATTTCTGAACGGTTGTTTGAAGTGCATTAATAACTAATTCCAACTCTTGTCGAGGTACATTATCGTCGTTATGTTCGTCGCTACTTTCACTTCCTGTCGATATATCATCGGCCATGGCATGTCGTGTCATGTGGGGTTGTTGGTATTCTGTTACTGTTGACTCCGACACTTGTAGTTTAGCTACTTGTTCTTCTACTTCTTTAGACGAAGGTGGTGGTGATGACGTCCCATTCATTCTCTTTTTTTTCTCTTAGCTTATAAGGAGTTAAAGTGAAGAAGAAGAAATAAATATAAAAAAGAGCGCGTAACTTTTTTTTTTACTTCTGGGTTACTCTAAACCATAGAATAAAGCTAAAGTTTTTTGCCTCACGTGCAACTGCCACGCTTTAATAGTTTTTCTTTTCTTTTTTTCTTTTTAATCAAAACTTCTCACATGCTTCGAAATATGAGATGGTTCTTTGATTTATTTGTGATATGGTTATACTGATTTGATTACTGAATATAGACTTTTCTTTTTTACAAAACTTTTTATCAACATTTTGGCTCCATGGTAAGAACTTTCATTGTTGTTGCTAAGAGATGAAGAAGAGAAAAAAAATTATTTCGAATATCATTAGTATTTTTATATACAAATGAAGGGTATGAAAAGAACAGCTTAAGGACATCTCAGGAACATTTTTTAGAAAAAAAGTAGAGATCATCATTTTTCCCCCTGTCTTTTATAGTGATAGTATATTAATGTTATTAAAATAAATAGAGAAGCCTCTTTAATTTTAACGTTACACCGAGAATTATTTCACCCCACCTTTATGATTTTTCGACGGAAAAGAAGATCAAAATATTTGTGTTTTTGTTAGATGGAATTCAAATAATAATAAATATAAGGTGTTGGTTTTCTCATTGTTGTTAATTAATATATTATGCATGTACTTTCATATTTCACATTACTAACCTAATGTAAAAGCGTCATGTCGATTACATGGTCAACAACAAACAAAAAGAGGACAAGTTCTTCTGACCAACAACAAGGATCAATGGCATTTTTATGGTCAATGTAACACAAAAAAAACTCCGGTTACCGTTAATGAAAACGGTCGATCGGAAACACACAGCTCTCCCCCCTTTTTCTTTCACTTTTTTCTTTTTCTTTTAACGGTTTTGACATCTCATTCATTCAATAACTATGTGTGGAATCTTTGGGTAGAGTAGTTGCTTAGCAATTATTAAGATCATAAATACTTATAAGATATGGAATATACATTTACTAATATTTTTTTCTGAATATTTATTATTGTTGTCAAATAGATATTTCAATTTCCTTATTGAAAAAGACAGACGATTTATTCTGGATACTCTTGTTAATGGTTTATCACGATTGGAATACAGAGGCTATGATTCTGCAGGTATTTAATATTTTAAAATACATTTTTTGCAAAAGAAGGAAAAATTGTTATATAAAACCTAACCGGTGATTCTGGTGATATTTCTATAATAAAAGGACTTGCTGTGGACGGGGACAATGAAAAAGAAATATTGATTATCAAACAAGTGGGCAAAGTGGCAGAGCTTAAGAAACTTGTTAATGAACAAAAATCCGATTTTTCTAAACCCTTCATCAGTCATTGTGGCATGGTAAGAATTGAAAAAAAAAGGGGGGGGGGAAGTGTGGGGTTGTTCTGTGGAAATGAGTGATGATCTTTCCAGAATTAAAAAGGAGCGAATTTTGATTCGTTGCTTACCACAAAAATATGAAACATGAAACCAAAATAAAAATAAAAACAAATAGGCACATACTCGTTGGGCAACTCATGGTCAACCATCATCACTTAACTCTCACCCACATCGTTCTGATGCCAATAACGAGTTTACCATTGTACACAATGGTATTATCACCAACTACAAAGAAATCAAAACATTACTTGAAAAGAAAGGATTTAGTTTTGAAACAGAAACAGATACTGAATGTGTTGCTAAGCTTACCAAATACATTTATGAATCTCAAAAGGATAGTAACATTTCATTCACTGCCCTCGTCAAAGCTGTTGCCAAAGAATTGGAAGGCAGTTATGCATTTATTTTCAAAAGTGTTCATTACCCTAACGAAGTGATTGCTACCCGTCGTGGTTCACCTCTTTTGATTGGTGTCAAAACTGCCCTAAAATTAAAGGTAGATTTTGTTGATGTTGAGTTTGGTAACCCAACAGCAGAAACTGAAGCAGGTAAACGAAAAGAAAAATTAAACATTTCATATTATTCGATTAAAAAAAAAATATGTTTTATTAACTGTCTGTCTTTTTTTTCTAATGATTAATCAGCTTCGGCTAAAGAATCCAATAGTTTCTTTTCCCCTGTAGGGGCTTCCCATCCACCATTGCAACGTAGTCAATCACGAGCTTTTTTGAGCGAAGATGGTTTGCCTCAACCAATCGAATTTTTCCTTGCATCCGATGCATCGGCTATAATCGAGCATACCAAGCGCGTTATGTATCTTGAAGATGATGATATTGCTCATATTACTGAAGGAGGTAAGAAGATATAGCAAATCATAACACATGCCGGTGTAGATGGTTTTTTTTTTCAGCTCGATTAAAAGACCAATGTACTTTTTATTTTGTTTTAGAACTCCATGTTCATCGTTTACGACGTGAAGATGGTGATTCGTCTACTCGTTCGATTCAAACTTTGGAAATGGAACTTGCAGAAATCATGAAAGGTTCATTCGATCATTTTATGCAAAAGGAAATTTATGAACAACCAGAATCAGTCGTAAATACTATGCGTGGTCGTGTTAACTTTGAGAACCACAAGGTCACGCTAGGTGGTTTACGTGGCTATCTTCCTATCATACGTCGTGCTCGTCGTATTGTGTTTATTGCTTGTGGTACCTCCTATCATAGTTGCATGGCGGTAAATATTAATAAGTTGAAAAAAAAGACTTATGTTTACCTGATTATACTTTTATTGACGCAATGATTACATTACATCATTTATTAGACACGGGCTATATTTGAAGAACTTACCGAGATCCCGGGCCAAACGGAACTAGCATCCGACTTTTTGGACCGACGTACACCCATTTTTCGTGATGATGTGTGTGTATTTGTTTCTCAATCAGGTGAAACTGCCGATACGATTCTTGCCATGCGCTATTGCTTAGAACGTGGTGCCGTATGTGTAGGTGTTACCAATACAGTTGGTAGTTCCATTTCACGCGAAACTCATTGTGGTGTTCATATTAATGCCGGTCCTGAAATTGGTGTTGCTAGTACCAAAGCTTACACATCGCAATACATTGCTCTTGTCATGATGGCTCTTCAACTTTCCGAAGATCGCAACAGTGTAACAGAGCGGCGTCAAGAGATTATCGATGGACTTTATCGTTTACCAGGCCATATTAAGGAAGTACTTGACGAAGATACTAACTTACAAATCCTTGCCAAGGATACTTTGTCTAAGGAACGTAGTTTGTTAATTATGGGCCGTGGTTATCAGAATGCTACTTGTTTGGAAGGTGCTTTGAAAATCAAGGAAATTTCGTATATGCATAGTGAAGGTATCTTAGCTGGGGAACTTAAACATGGCCCCCTTGCTTTGGTAGATGAAAACATACCTGTCATTTTAGTCATGACCAAAGACTCTCTTTATCCTAAGGTTCAAAGTGCTTTACAACAAGTTACTGCACGTAAAGGTCAGCCTATTATTATTTGTAATAGCAATGATGATAGTTTAATTAAGGATTACAAGACCATCCGTGTTCCTCAAACTGTGGATTGTTTGCAAGGTCTTATCAATATTGTTCCACTTCAAATTTTATCTTATCACTTGGCTATTCTTCAAGGTAAGACGAATAAAATGATTTTTAATGGTATGTGTTTACTATAACAATAATCTAATCGTCTAATTCTTTAATAAAATGCAGATAGAAATGTCGACTTCCCACGTAATTTGGCCAAGTCGGTCACCGTTGAGTAAAAACAAGACGAAAAAAAGAATTCATTGTATATATAATAATTATAATAATAATAATAAAAAAGTTCTATTACCCTTTTTATTTCTTTTTAAATACTTTTTTCAATGGAATATATATATGAAAATTACTTTTTCAATGTACGTTGTTTTTCTGCATGTTCAACTAACTTCTTTTCAACAAACAAGCCCTATAATAATAATGATATATAATTTGTCGGTTACTTGGTTACATATTCTCTCTTCCTCCATCCAAAAGTTATATATACTATACCTTTCTCTTACGAACAGTATCCATATATTTCTTTGCCAGATTCTCTTTATCAGCCTTTTCACCTAAATCTTCCAATTCTTCTTCGGTCGTTGGTACCCAAAATGGATCTTCGTCCAACATTTCAAAACCACTAAACACAAGCTGAGGACTTGCGGCACCTGATGTTCGTTTACGGATTTCTAAAATATTAATAATAATAATAATAATAATAATAAAAGATTAACACTATGTTCTCCACAAATTTACTTATACGTTGAGAAAAGAAAATTACCATCAGAGAAACCGAAACTTTCAATAACTGGAAGTAAAGCATGAATTTGCCAGAATGGTGTACCATCCTTCAAATCTTCAGATATGATCTTTCCTTTACGTTTGGAAATAACACCATAAACTCTTCCCAAAACCTCAGCTATATAATTTAAAATTACATTCAAAAAAAAAAGTCAATACGCTCGTTTTCTTATATATGTTTAAATATAAGCATCCTTTTTGTTTCTTACCAGAAGCTTGGATATCACAATTATACATAGCCAAAAATAATCGTGGAGACCAGTCAAGGAAACCTTGTTTACATGCTTCTTTCATAGCAGAAATGACCTTGCCCTGAATTAAAGCCAAGCGTGAACGTGCTATTGAAAGAAAGAAAAAAGAGTATGTCAATCTATTATTCTTTGTCTGTTTCTCTAAAAATACTATGCTCAAATTTTAATAGCTTTCATTTTACTTACCATCAATACTATATGATTCCTCTTGATGAATTTCTACACCTTGTACAATATAGCAAACACCTTGCATGGGTTCAGCACACAAGGGACCAGTCAAGGTAGATAATTGGAACCCAGTATGAATAGGGAAATCGACATCCAAAATGCTCAAGGCTTCTTCATTATCTTTTTTATCCTTTACTTCTAATACTTCATCTGCATGATCATCTCGAACTCCACCTTCTTCAGACTTTTCGATTTGAAAGAAAGGTTTACGAATGTAGCCTGGAATACGATTGATAAGAATATTTGGACCAATACGTCGAGGACCGAAAGACCAAATCCTATACAATAACAATTTAATAGAAAGAAAGAGAAAGAACACGTAAATATATTTTTTGGCATACATAAAAATTCAGAGATAAAGATAATACATACTCATCAACAATATTTTCCCATAGAGGTGCCAGTGGACCACCTTGCTTTTGTGCTTCAGCAAACTTTTCACGTAAAGTCGATTGAAATTCTTCAGCTGAAAGAATTCTGTCTCCTGAATCTAATGGTATTTGTTCCAATATGTCATCTTCTTCGATATGTTTTACAGCCTTTTGCTCGATAATAGATTTAATGGTGGATGTATGTTGGGTCAAAAATTCGGTGATGTTTTTTGGTAACGGTACAGTGCGAACCTTCAAAGTCACATTCTTTGAAGATGGTTGAATTTCTTGGTAGCCACGAGGTACCTGACCGTTCTCAGTATCCTTTATTCCTGGTAAGTCTATTCCGTCCCCAATGATAAAAGAGAATGTCAATTTTTATGAATTCAAATAAAAGAAAACACACGCACATATATATATATATACACCATAAGACTCTTTGTTTTCTATATATTATAAAATCTTACCTCCAGTGATAATACTTTCTCGGAAAGGTACAATGGGTGCTGATACATGTATATCAATCTTAGCAAATCGTTCCTTCAAATCACGCAAACATCTTTCAAGATGCAATTCACCAGCAGTCAAAATAACGTGTTCACCAGTTTCTTGAAGCAATACTTCAACACATGGATCAGCTTGATTCAAAAGATGCAAACCTTCTACAAGCTTATCCATATCCGCTGCATCTGCAGGTTCCAAGGCCACACGAACAATGGGTGATGCTTCCATACGTACACCTGCCAAATTACATACATCTTCTTTGGTACTAACAAGTGTACCGTTCTTAAGGATATGACCTGCCAATCCACCGATACCAAATACGTTGCCAGCAGAGACTTCAGGTAATGCTTCTAATTCACGACCCATGATCAAATACAAATTTTCTACTATAATTTCACTACAATGCTGATCAGGGTAACGAGAATCATACTTGGGTCCCAAAACATAAAGCTTTTGGCCCACACGGATGCTACCGGAATATAATCTTGCAAATCCAATGATACGCTCTCCCTTTGCATTTTCTCTATTCTTTTCCTCTTCTTCCTCTTGTTTCTCTTTCTCTGCTTCGGCTTGAAGTTCGGCAATTGTATCAGCATCCAAAGGTATACCATCATCCACATTATTTGTCTTGTCTTCCAAGGCAGCGCGTAAGGCTCGTTGACGGCGTCCACGTTCACGCATTTCTTCAGCTGTCATTTGTTTTCGTCGGTTTTCTGGTAATAATTCAGCAGCGACAGCAAACATTTTACTTACATAGGCAACAACAGGTGCTTTTTCGGACGCATCACATTCATAGAGTGCCATTTCAACATTGTTGTTTGGTTTCATTGGCTCGTTATCATTATGGTGAACATCTGGGTATAACAATTTGGGAAGGCGAATACGTTGTGCATCAACAGGGGGTGGTAATTGACCGATAATAGCAAGTAGAACACATGTGGAAAGAGGTAACCATTGTGAGAAAATGGCAGTTAATAAGGTTTGGGTATCTCGAGATCGCAAGTCGCGAGGAAGCACCTTGATATTTAATGAATTAACAATCTTCTCGGTTCGTTCACGATTTCTATATAAAAGTATATATATATATCCCATGTTCATTTTTCCCCATTAGTGTTCTTTTTCCTTTCATTGACTCGACTATAAAAAAGGAAGACTTACTGTTGAACAACACTATCATAAACCGCCCAAATATTCTCCAAAATAAATTGAACAAACATTGGCTTCAAATTACGACCCTTCAAATGTTTATGTTGAATAACGCGTTTGGCTTTTGGATCAAAATAATAATCACCCCATAAACATTGTTGCAAAACAGACTCCTTAAAACCAAGCTTTTTGAAATAGATACCAGCAAATTGTTGAATACTAGGGTAACAAACCAAACCAATTATTAACTGCTTCAATCTAATTTGTAACCCAAAATTTCTCTCTCTCTCTCTATTTGTTTTCTCTTACATCTCTCCCCCCACCCTTCCTTTTTTCCCTATGTTCTTACCGGAAAGCCCATCCATCAACAGCGCTCGAGAAAATGACGTTTCCTTTACTGGGATCAAAATAGATATCCGAATCATCGCGTTCCTCATTATCCCATTCCTTATTCTGATTTTCCGCTTCTACTTTACGTGCTTCATCTTCCATCAAATCACCCGTAAAAAATGTTGCCATGATAGCATTGACTTGTTCCAAGATACGATTTAGGTGAAGATAAGCTTCTTGCGGTGTCAATTTAAGTTCCACGATTAATCGATCCATTTTATTTAACACGAGAATTGGCTTCACCTTGTCAATCCATGCTTGTCGTAATACTGAAATGGTTTGTGTACATACACCTTCTACTACATCGATTAATACCAATCCTCCGTCACATAGTCGAGACGCTGTGGATACTTCGGACGAAAAGTCGACATGACCAGGTGAATCGATTAAGTTGATTAAATATTCGCTTGTAACAACATTCTTATTTTCTTCTCCTTGTCCTGTTGTCGATGCTGCACGAACAAGTTTGAAATATAAACTAATAGCACTGGATTCCATTGTAATACCACGTTCTAGTTCGTCTTCTCGAGAATCAAGGTAACGTACTTTACCCGCCATTTTAGAAGAGATAATGCCATTGGTCGCTAATAAAGAATCGGAAAGTGTTGTTTTACCATGATCGACATGGGCTAATATACAAATGTTACGGATATTCTTTAAGTTTTTCTGTAATGCTGTGATTTGTGCTGGTGTAATGGCTGGCATGGTGATATATGTAAAATAATAAAAAGAGTGGAGGAGAGAAAGAAAGAAAGAAGAAAGAAACAGAAAGAAGGTCGCAGCAACTTATAAAGCAACTTTTTTTTTTCTTTTGCTTTTTTTTTTTTCGAAAGCCTCTTGAAAAAAAAAAAAGAGACAGATAGAAGTATGCTCGGAGTTGTTACTCAAACAGGGTTGCAGGATCGGTTACCGCAGCAATAGATAATAATCTTTAATTATTATTCTCTCCCGCAGTAATTTACCGTAGTTGTGTTTTATTCATTAAATTCTGAAACAAAATTGTTTAAAGTCTATAATTAAATAGCAGGATCTCTAGTAAGGAGTGTGGAGAGTTTAAAAATTCATAATTAACTTTTTATTTGTTTGCGACTTACATATAACTCTTTAAAGCTTGTTAATGCAAGAAAAAATCTGGCGTATTTCATCAAAAACTGATAGAATAATCATTATTTTATTTTACGTTTCTCTCTATTTAATCAGTTTTGTGATTATTATTATTTATTTCTTTTGGCTTTTTTTTTTTTAACATTTCTTTCATTAAAAAAGTTGATTATTATAAATTACTTGGTATATAAACAACAGCAACTGAATCATCAAGAAAAAGGAGAGTCAGAAGACGAAAACATTAAGACTTCTTGACGTAGTACACGAAATTTCAACATCAACAATGACAACCAAAATCAATTTTGTTATTAATTTTCCTGTCGAGATACGAAATATCTTATTTGAAAACCTTACTTTTCAAGAACGTATTATTTGTACTAGTGTCAGTAAACAATGGCGATTTGCAATACTTACATATCCTAAAATGTGGTATACTTTGACAAATGATGGTTCTAACTATAAACTATACCATGTAATGACCATTTTTCAACCTTATATTCAAGACTCCAGTATTCGAGAAATTGATTTTACTTTGAAAGTTCTTACTTTCGAACGAATGAATACTGCTATTATGGATTTAAACCAAATCATGGATTTACTTGAAGCCTTAAAATGCAGCCGGATTGAAAAAGGTCTGTTATCAAATTAAATCTTTAGATACCACGATTATAATATATTATTAAATATCTCATTTTTTTTTCTTTTCCATATTACAATTATATGATATAATATTAGCAACTTTTTCATATTCTTGTTATAGTAGCGGTTGGTTCAGCAGGTTTCAAGTCATCAGTAGCACTACTTTAACCTACTTGACATTCGTATGGGATATATACCCTGAACATAATGTTTTTCCGACTTTTGTAATCAAGCTATTTCCAAATCTGTCGTATTTTAGTCTAGTATTGAAAGATACGGATTACTGTTTTCGTACTTTGGAATCATTAATACCTCAAATACACCGGTTATTGTTTGGGATTGATCATAATACAGCAATGGTAAACAACACTAGTGACAACAACAGCACTTTTTTATCATCAGCTCCTCACCTTTCACCATCCATTTATTCTCATCATCAGCACCAAAATCTTATGACACTTCACATTGATCTGTCAACAACTGATTTTATTTTTCCGTTCCCGGAAGGTATGTTAAAAGTGTTACCAAATCTACATTATATCAAGTTTACAACACATAGTTGTATAGGCGAAACTGCAGTAAGAACAATTTATGAATCTTTACACAAGTACTGCCCAAAAATTCAAACAGTCAGTTACAATTACGTATTTAAACCACTATTGTTATGGACTTTCAATAATAACCTTGAATATGAAGAAGTCAATTTTACAAAAGCATCATTCCCAAGAAAAATGAAAAATGTCCAGTATTGTATCCAATTCATTGAAACCTTTTTTTCTTCAACAAAAACTTATTACTGTTGTCCTACTTCACTTAAAACCTTGGAACTTTCGAGTATTTACTGGACAACAGATGCTGTTCAACATTTACTTTCTTCAACTACAATATATCATAGCTCTTTACAAAATTTACAGCTGACTGGTGGTGGTGTACCACAAGAATACTTTGCGGTTCTGGCCAAAATCAAATTTTTATGTTTACGAAAGATTACATTTGAAGGACCATCATCATTAACAACAGCAACCATCGATCCCAATGTTATAAAAACCTATGCTGATAATATGATGAGCTTTTTTGTAAACACCTTATCATCTTTGCAACATGTTACTTTGAAAAACTTATATATCCATGCTGATGTACTAAATTTTTTGTTTGGTCAACACAACAATATGACACTTGAAAAAACATTGGTATTCAATTGTTGCTATGGAGTCAATCCTTTGGATTGTCATCTACCAAAACACAAGTTTTATTATAATGATAACCAAGATTATTCGTGGAATTTGTCTATAAAAAAACAATGTACTAGCTTTTATTAGTTATTCACCTTTTATCTTCTATATCATTCTTTATTTCTTTTTCTTTTTGTAATATCTACTTATGTGATTTGATTTGACGTGTTACTTATAAAAGAATATAAATAGTTATCTTAATTTGCATAAAATTATATTGAAAGTAGGACCTGTCAAAAAAAATATATATAAGTAAAACGGACATCACCCAGAAAAAATTTGAGTCACAGTTGCCATTTTTGTAACCACTTCTAACTACAAAGTCTATTCTATTTTTTTCTCTTTTTTTTTACTGTCCTTTTTTTTTTTTTGTATAAGACGTCAACCTTTAACACAAACGATCCATTCGATTTCAGGCTCACTTTTTTTTTCTTGGACGTTTTCGTAACTTGCAATCATGAAAGAACAAGTATACGACAACACACCAAAAAAAATGTAAGACATTCATTAATATCTATTTACATTTATGATTCACGATCAAAAAAAGAATATAAACTTTCACTTTAAAGTTAAAAAAACATGATCTAATGTAATTATTATAATTACTACTAGTCGCCATATTCAGTTTGGTGTAATGTCACCACAGAATATGGTCAAGATTGGTGAATTGGAAGTAACACAACGAGATCTTTATATGCCAGAAAGTAGAACACCCGTTAAAGGTGGTGTGCTTGATTTACGAATGGTAATAAAAATAATAAAAAATAATTATATTATTCTTTTCCTGACGAATGAAAACAATTTTTACTAATCTAATAGATCAATTGGAAAAATAAAAATAAAATGAATCTTTTTATAGGGTACTTCGAATAAAGATGCTGTTTGTGACACTTGTGGAAAGAAAATGGCAGACTGTGTTGGTCATTGGGGTTATCTCAAACTTGTATTGCCTATTTTCCATATTGGTTATTTTAGAGCTGTTATCAACATTTTGCAGGAAATTTGCAAGGTAAAAAAAAAAAAAAAAAAAAAATTGAGAATTATATTATATCACTTTTTTTTCTCTAAACTATTTATTTATGATTAATCATTTATATCATATAGACTTGTAGTCGCGTTATGCTCGAAGAACCAGAACGACGAACATTTTTGAAACGATTACGTTCACCTGGATTGGATAATTTACAACGGATGAAGCTTGTTAAAGCAATTAATGAAAGGTGTAAAAAAGTGAGCTACTGTCCTCATTGTAGTAGTGTCAATGGTGCGTTCAATTTTTCTTTTTTAAAAAAAAGAGGGTTCTACATTATCTTAAAGAAACTAAACATATATTCTCTTTATGATGATTAGGTGTTGTAAAGAAAGTTGGTCCAATGAAAATTACACATGATAAATATCGTTTAAAAAGAGTACAAGAAGAAGCTGAAGAATTTCGAAAATCATTTAATACTGCTGCAAGCACAATGCCAGAATTAAAGCCACATATTTCCAAGGCACAAGATGATTTAAATCCACTTCGAGTGCTTCGATTATTTCAACGTATCACACCAGAGGTAAAGAAATATATGTATTTATATATTTTGTGGAAAAGGAAGATGTTATTCTATATAAGTTGGAAAATTGTATATATTAATAAGTGGTGGATTTTTTCTTATTATGATATTGTTGTAGGATTGTGAATTACTTGGTTTAAGTGAAGAACATGGTCGTCCTGAATGGTATATCTGGCAATACCTTCCTGTCCCTCCAGCATGTATTCGACCTTCCGTTATGCAAGATGATAATACGAGTAATGAAGATGATTTGACAGCTAAATTAACTGAAATTGTATTTACAAATGCTATCATCCGAGCAGGCTTGGAAAAGGGTATCACAGTGATGAATTTAATGGAACAATGGGAATTTTTACAATTAGCTGCTGCTATGTATATCAACAGTGAACTTCCTGGTATCCCTAATGCAAATCAAGGTAAACCCAGTCGTGGTTTGAGTCAACGTTTGAAGGGTAAACAGGGTCGTTTCAGAGGTAATTTGTCTGGTAAACGTGTGGATTTCTCTGGCCGTACCGTTATTTCACCCGATCCAAACATGCGCATCGATCAAGTTGCTGTCCCTGATCGTGTTGCCAAAATTTTAACGTTCCCTGAACGAGTGAATCAACACAATATCCATCGATTACGTCAATGTATTATCAATGGTCCTACAGTGCATCCTGGTGCCAATTATGTTCAAATGGCGGACGGTGGTTTCAAAAAGTCTTTAAAATTCGGTGATCGACAAAGAACAGCTTCCGAACTTAAAATTGGTGACTTGGTCGAACGTCATTTATCAGATAATGATGTGGTGCTTTTTAATCGTCAACCTTCTCTTCACAGATTATCTATCATGGCCCATTTTGCTAAAGTTATGCCTTGGCGTACGTTCCGATTTAATGAATGTGTATGTTCACCTTATAATGCTGATTTTGATGGTGATGAAATGAATATGCATTTACCGCAAACCCAAGAAGCGAAAGCAGAAGCTATCGAATTAATGGGTGTCAAAAATAATCTTGTGACACCTCGTAACGGTGAACCGTTGGTTGCTGCTACTCAAGATTTCATTACTGCATCTTATTTACTTTCTTACAAGGACACTTTCTATACCCGAGCCATGTTCACTCATATTTGTACATACATGTTTGACGCTAATACACATGTTGATATTCCACCACCTGCTGTTTGGAAGGTATGTATAAAAATATATTTATAAATGAAACGTATTTTGTTTTCTAAATATCAGTTTTTCTTTATTTTTTGGTTTTGTATATACAGCCTCAACGTCTCTGGACTGGTAAACAAATTTTCAACGTTCTTTTCCGACCTAACAAGAAGTGCAATGTTTTAGTCAATGTGGAAGCAAAAACCAAATCATTTGTCAAGCAAGAAGGTCGCATTCCAGATATGTGTCCCAATGATGGTTGGCTTGTTGTACAAAATAGTGAAATCATGTGTGGTTTGGTTGATAAAGCAGTGGTTGGTGATGGTAACAAGAACTCTGTATTCTATGTTATTTTACGTGATTATGGTGCTGTTGAAGCAGCCAAGGCAATGAACAGGTAAGTTAATTATATAAATTATTGTTTTATTTTACTGCATATTGAAATTTTGAGTAACTAACTGATAATTATTTATTGTATTATTATAGACTTGCAAAACTTTGTGCTCGATTCCTTGGTAAATTTTCAGCTTTTCATTTATTTATTTTTTGTGAGATATTTATATATATTTAATCAACATACAACTAATATAAAAAATGTATATATAGCCAACCAAGGTTTCTCTATTGGTATTAGTGATGTCACGCCTGGTAAACGCTTACGTGAAATTAAGGATGAACAAGTAGCAGAAGCCTATAAAAAGTGTGATGAAGTTATTGCTAAACTTAAATCCGGTCAACTTGAAACCATGCCCGGTTGTGATGAAGAAGAAACTATGGAGGTGATTTATATACACATAGATATATATATATATATATATACGCTGAATTTGTTTTCATTGTTGTTTTCAGATAAACTAATGTATTTGTATGATTTATAGTCTATTGTCTCTGGTATTTTATCTGGTGTTCGTGGTGATCTTGGTAAAGTCTGTATGACTGAACTTAATATGTACAATTCTCCAAGTATCATGGCCCGGTGTGGTTCTAAAGGTAATAGAGCTAAAAAAACAAAAGGTTGCTGAATATAATATATACATACTAACATATTACAATACTACTTTAGGTTCACAAATTAATGTGTCTCAGATGGTTGCTTGTGTCGGTCAACAAATTATCAATGGTAGTCGGGTTGCTAATGGTTTCCAAGATCGTTCTCTTCCTCACTTTGTTAAACATTGTAAGTTTTATTTATACTATTATTATTAGCAGTATTAGCAGTAGCAATAATGAGTGGTGTCAAGATACCATTTATTTTATAATGGATTTCCAATGTATATACTGATACTGTTATTATTATTGTTGTTTTGAATAGCGAGAAGTCCACCTGCTAAGGGTTTCGTAAGAAACAGTTTCTTTACTGGTTTAACACCTACTGAATTTTTGTTCCACGCTATGTCTGGTCGTGAAGGTCTTGTCGATACAGCTGTCAAGACGGCTGAAACGGGTTATATGCAACGTCGTTTAACAAAAGCTTTCGAAGATCTTACTGCACATTATGATTTGTCTGTTCGTAACTCGGAAGGTGCTATTCTTCAGTTCTTGTATGGTGCAGATGGTCTTGATCCAATGACTATTGAAGGTGATGGTGTTCCAGTCGAATTCGAACGTAACTTGAAACATGTCAGAGTATGTATTAAATAATGGATGGGAGAGAAAGAGAACGATATATAGTTGTATTTGTATTGACTAGAAGTAAATTATTTATTTATTTTTATTTTTACTATAGCTTACTGTACCTGCTGGTAATGAAGAAGGTCTTTTGCCCTGGCAAATTATTACTATTTTGGAAGAAGAAATGGGCAAGACTATTTGGACTCAAAATTGTACACCTGCATTTATTGAAATGACGCGTAAATTTGTTTCTGAAAAAATTGCAAAGAAATTGGCAAATATTCGTAAAAATAATGGCATGCTTCCTGGTTTGGCTGTTCCTGATGAAGACTTTATGGATATTGATATTGATGAAGATGTTGAAGGTAAAAAAAGAAAAAGGCAACTAGTCAAGATTTGAAGGAGAGAAGAAAGATTAGAAATATACTAAAAACATCATGTTTATCTTTTACAGAGGATACAAAGATTGCTGTTCGTAATATGTTTGTTATGACAGATAGACAACTTCGTGAATATTTGGAAGTATGTTTATCCAAGTATTTGAAGGCTAAGATTGAACCTGGTAAGAAAAAAAAATTATAAAAGAATTGTTGGAAATCCCTTTTTTATTACTTGTTGATTACTCATTATCTGTGATTATATATATATATAGGTACTGCTGTCGGTGCTATTGGTGCTCAATCTATTGGTGAACCTGGTACACAGATGACATTGAAAACTTTCCATTTTGCTGGTGTTGCTAGTATGAACGTAACGTTGGGTGTACCTCGTATTAAGGAAATTATTAACGCTGCTAAAATCATTTCGACCCCTATTATTACTTGTGCATTACATTCTGAAAATGATGTACGTGCTGCTCGAGTTGTTAAGGGTCGTGTTGAAAAGACTACACTTGGTGATGTTGCAATGTATATGGAAGAAGTTTATGAACGAGATGAAACGTATATTCTTATTCGTTTGGACTTTGATGCTATCAACAAACTTCAGTTGGAAACCAATCTTTATGCAATTGCTCATGCCGTTCAAACAGCACCAAAACTCAAGATGAGTCACTTGGATGTACAAACAAGTCGACCAGATATTCTTCGTGTATATGTTCATGCAAAACAAGATGAATCCGTCTACTATACTCTTAAAGCAATCAAACGTATTTTACCAAGTGTTATTATTACGGTATGTTAATTTAAGTTTTATATATATATTTTTCTCAGTTTATATCTCATAAGATATATATCTATTGTTTCCTTTAGGGTCTTCCAACGGTTGTGCGTGCAGTTATCAGTGAAAAAGAGGGTGGTTCAGGAGCTAAACAACTACTTGTGGAAGGTTATGGTTTGTTAAAGGTCATGACTACAGATGGTATTATTGGTGAAAAGACTACATCAAATCATATTATGGAAATTTGCGAAGTACTTGGTATTGAAGCTGCAAGGTGACTTTTTTTTTCTTTTCCTTCTTTATTTCAAGTGACTTTTCCGACATTTTTATTAACATGTAATTGTCTCGTATTTATCTAGAAACACAATTATTAATGAAATTCAAATGACTATGGAAAGTCACGGTATGACTATTGATCATCGTCACGTCTTCCTGCTGGGTGACATCATGACAACCAAGGTAAAAATAATTGATTTATTAATATATATGTGTGTTTGTTTGTTTTTATGCACAAATCGCCATCGTTATTCATATTTCATGTTTTTTTTTCTTCTCATTTAGGGTGAAATTTTGGGTATTACTCGATTCGGTATTTCCAAGATGAGAGATAGTGTTCTCAGTATTGCATCTTTCGAAAAGACTTCTGATCACTTGTTTGATGCAGCATTGTATAGTAAGAAGGATAACGTTGTTGGTGTATCTGAACAGATCATTATGGGTATCCCAATGTCTATTGGTACTGGTATCTTTAAACTTGTACAAGAATCTACACAACCCAAACTTCCTAAGCCAAGAGAACTTTTGTGCTACTCATAGTTTTTTATATATTTTCTTCTTCTCTTTCTCTTTCACTCTTTTGTTATTTTTCTTTAGCATATGTAATAAGTTCATCAATTGTAAAATAAATTTCAAGCAACAAACACGCACATTTAATAATAATAATAATAATTCATTAATATATTTTGTTCCACTATTATCAAGATGAAAAGCTGTTTATTATGAGTTTTTTTGAGAGTATTAATAATATCAGATAGAAAAATGGCAGTAGTATAGAGCGCTGAATGCATCCAAACTGGAAAGAAGTGGTTTTTATTATTACGTATGAACTTAATAGGAAAAGAGAGATATAGAATTCGATAGTTCAAACTTCACGATGGGTACTTCTATTGAGTAAAATGAAAAGGTTAATAAAAAATTGTTTAAAATAATAGTAAGTATCAGACGACGACGTCCACTATACATAAGATTATAAAGAGTATTACTAGAGATATTACAACCCTTTTACTACTAATATTTATATATCATAACACCATTGTTGATTGATTTTCTACTGTTACTTCCTATGTTTTTTGCCATTTAAAGAACTAGATTTTAATATGCCAAGTAGAGTGCTATGTTGAGTTTCCTTAATCAACTATAATATTCCAGCACACAAATCCAAATGATCTGTGAGCACAAAGTAGTCCATAAATTGTATAACTATTCTTGATGCATACGTAAGGCGTCGGTATCAGGATATCATGTCATTTGCTGTAGTTTTATCATGAGTACGGGTTGTTTCTATTTAACGTGAAGCATAGAACAACAAAATGAATAGTTCATTATTATGTGAAAACATTTAAAAACATACTCTACAATAATTATTTGTTGCTAACTATTGCACCAATATTTGTTTTCTGCTGTTATTAGCCAATACTATCCATCTACAGTTATGATAATGGTAGTAGAATTAATTTGACACTGATATTTGATACACACTGCCGTTAGTGCAGTCGTTAAAAAAACACGACTCCCACATTAAAAAAAAATTATGGGAAATGCTATAGGTATCTCAAAAGGATACTATATGAGGTAATCTCGATATAAATCTTAAAAATATTATCTTTTCTCACTATATCGTAATGTACACAAGAAGTGGGTAGACTATAGCTTTTATTAATACATGAAAAGACAGTAATTATTTGTTTTTAATGTTACATTTAGACGGCAACTCGGTTTGAGTAACAATTTGGTTTTTATTTGGGCAACTTAACCTTTTCACTTTGAGGCCTTTAAGCACACCTGACCAAAAAATTAAGTGCTATAATATTTAGGTTTGGGTCTGAAAAATTAAGATTGGGTCTTGAATTAATTTTAGTATTTTCAACGGCGACATAGAAACCATTGAAAATACCTGTGGTATTTCTCAGTGCGGGTCTTATTTGATAAAGCACATCCAATATCTATAAAGAACCAATAAAATTTAAATCTTTCGTTTAAATGAATAAGTGAGTAACAGCCATGTTAAATGGAAGAAAAAAAAGTACATTTGTTATATTCATAAAAGTAAATGTTTATATATAAAAAGAAAGGCCGTCGTGTTACTCCTGTTATATCTGTAAAAGTAATTATCTTAATATAAATAATAGTCGCATTAATGAAATCTAAAACATTATTATTGCTTGATCTGTAGAAAAGAATTATTGTTACAATCGTAAAAGTGATTATGCAAGAAAAAAAACTCCGGCATGCCAAAAAAAAAGATACCTTTTTTTTTAATACATATTCAAGAAAACGCGCATGTTTTTGTTCTTTAATATTTTATACTTATTTATACAAAAAAAAAACCCTACATTCTCAATCTTTATACTTTATTTTCGCAATTAATGTTTCTCCGACATAATGCTAAAATCTTAACTATAATGACACCTTTTCAGTTCTCCTTTTCTAGAATAGAGTCGGCTTCAATGGGTTCCTTCCAAAGAACCGTTTTGACTTTTCTTGGTTTGAATCCGGCTCTTCTTTTTTTGTGCAGCACCTTAATGGAGAGGCATCTTGAAAATTTATCTTCAAATACAAAAAAATTGTATAAATTGCGTCAAGCCCACTGGGAGGTTCGTTATAGTTTTTCTGTGGTTGTTATTTTAATATGAACTAATTTATTATTTGATAATTTATACATTTTTCTATGATATTTTTTTTTGTATGATATAATAATGTAGGTGTGGTGTGCCAAACAGGAATTTAAAGATGGAAACACTGTCAGTGAAGCCAAACTTGTTGCTTTCTTGAGAGAAGTGTCAAGAACTGGCAACATCAAAAATAAAAGAGCCAAATTACCAGATGGTCGAGCTAAGCGATTGGGAAAAGAATCCTTAGCAGGATATGCCAAGGCCGTTGGAGCACTACAAACGGTTCAGGCTGCTATCCTTGGCAACAAAAATTCACCAGCTCGTGGTACTCTTGTCAAAAACCTTCTTAGTGACTATGATCGAGAAAATACGATTAGGCGAAGAGTTGAATATGAAGATCGCGGTACCAACACCATCAACGATGGTTATACCCTAGATGATTTAAGACTTATTTCTCGGTACCAATTTGATCGTAATACACCACATCATTTACGTAACCGATTGGACTTTCTATTGGGTCATGCTATCCTTGGTCGTGGCGAAACCAAGCGGATGATGTAATTGCCTGGTTTGTTCTCGGCCGAACTTGCCAATGAAGGTTTGTCCAAATGTGTTTCACTTGTTATAACGATGAATAACGGCAAGACAAACCAACATGGGCGCTTAGAGTATGGTGCTGCCATAAGACACCGTAGTGTAGAAGTATGTCCATTAGGCGCTATGGCCTTTCATTTCTTTTGCAGGTGGCATATTGAAAACAAGCCATTTCCTCAATTTGCAGCACGTCAATATTGGTATGATATTCAAGTTCTGAAGGGTTTAGATCGTACCAAACCTATCGCATATAACACTCAGCGGGATGGATATATGAAAAGCGCCCTAAATTATATTATTTTTTTATTATTTCCTTTTATATTATATTCGTTGAGATTTCCTCACTGAATGAAACTATTTCATCAAAGATAACAACAATTGTTTCTTCATTTATTTCTTTTTCTTTTTACTTAGTAACAATTTCACCATTGTGTGAATTCTCTTCACTTATATTTTTAGTACAAATAACCCCTTCAAATTTAGTTCACACAATTTCCCCTTTTCACAATTATCTTTTTCCCATTTTTATTATTATCTTCAAATTAAATTCAATAAATAAACAAGTTATTATTATCAGTCTTATTATTTTGATTAATTGAGAAAGTATTCTTTGTATAAGCCATAAGTCTCATTTATTTATTCTTGATGTTTAATTTGAAATAACTTTACACCTGAAGTGCTTCAAGCACATGGCTCTGCCCCCTCCACACCATACTCCTGAATGACACTACACAATCAGAGGGAGCTTTGTTATAGATTTTAGGCAAAATCATGATGAATCATTATTCCAGCTTATTATCAGTCTCTGTAAACAGTTAAAATTTTAGTGCTTTGAATAAAAAAGGATCCATTTGATTTTAAAATAAAAAATATATCTAGGTAGTGCTAAAATAATGATACAAAACAGATGGCGGAAAGGAGCAGGCCAGTGACAAGAGCAAGCAATAAAAATGAGAAGATATATTCTTAGAGTAAGATAAACTACATTTCCTCTTAAGATCTCTAGTATTTTATATTTCTAACTCTATAACACTATAATACTATAGTTAGTTTAACTATACCATATAAAAATAATTATACCTACGTATTAATATTATAGATTATTATTATATATCAAAATAACTTGATTTATTCTATTCTGTATTTTAAATATTTATAAAAATATAATTTATTATTTAAAAGACTTCTAGTTTCTCTCGGAGATCTTCTATGATTATATAAATAATCAAGTTATATTAATGAATAATAGAGTATATAGTAGTTTATATTTTTTACGATTTTTTACTATAAAACTCAAACTTTAACATTTCATTGGGGCTTACTTTGTTTCAATATACTAAAGTAAACACACAAGACAATTTGGTCGAGATGAAACTGTTTATTTTATTGAAGGGATTTTCTATGGGGCCGCGCTCTATGGAGTATATGCCCGTCCCGAAGTGCAAGTTAGAATATTACTAATTATTTAACAGAGAGAGAGAAGATAAACGACCCTTATATGACAAGGGAAAAAGGAGAAAAAGACAATTGTGGGGATCAAAGAGAAAATATGAAGAAAAGAGAAATTATGCAAAATCAAACTTTCAAACGTCAAGCCTCATCGGTGGTCTGTGCGTAAAAATAGAAAAGGCGGAGCTGTTAGTAATAAAAATGGATATAAATATAAATATTGTTTTTTTTTTTTTCTTTTTTTTTTTTTATGGAAGATATATATAGTATATAATAAGAAATAAGGGATAATTTTATAAGTAAGATTGGATTAAAAGGAAAATGGATCAAAGGTGAAGAATATAGTCTAAAGATGGATCGTGTGATGGTAAAAAAGGAGGTGGTGGTGTTAACCAGTCTACAAATTGTTGACCAAGTTCGGGATCAGCTGGTATATCATCATTTGGATCAGGATGACATACCTTATCAAGTTGTTCGAGCGCTACCATTAATTTTGGCCATGTTTGCTGCCAAAATAATATGGTTTGTGGGTTGGATGGTGGTTTACGGGGAAGTTTGTTGAGGAGGTGGTCGATTGGATTTGGTATAGTATATCAGGTGGTAAGTCAAGTTGATAAGCAATATCAAGACATTCGATAAGATGGTGACGGCTAGTGCGGTGATTATTGCAATTTGTACATTGGATCGGTTTTCCTGGTAGCGTTCCCCAGATGTCATTGGCAAAAAGAAAATTGGATCAACTCCAAGTTTTGGACGACAAGCTTTTATGAAGACACCTGTATTAGGGCCTTGTTGTATTTTTTTGAGATTATTGGTGCGATAGGTGCGAATGGTCGATTTGAGATCTCGTGCTGATGCATCTTCAGGTGGTAAAGGTAAAAGTTTCCAAATTTCATTGTATTTTTGTAATTGCTTCCACCGATGGCGGTTATCTCGTAATATAGGTCGTAATTCAGTTAGTAAAGCATCGTCTGGCAAATAAAATGCACGTGAAAGATATTTAACGCCTAATGTATGTACACGTTCATCCATTGTTGGTAGATTGACCATATGGCGAAAAACAATAGTGGATGATTTTGCATGACCACCAAAAATATAGCGAAGGCATTGATCTTGGCCTTTTTCAAGCTGTTGTATTTCTTTTTTGAGAAATGGAACAATTGCTAATCCGTATTCAAAGCGAGGTCTAATAAATTCCTTATATATTTTGACGGCAAGGTGGATTACATCCAATTGTTCGTAATGTACGCATACCCATAAGTGCTGATGCAGTGTTACGTTGTAAAAGTTGTTGATTGTTGATCATACCACTGGCATTAAACGGAATACCAAGGTAAACAAATGTTGATGCAGTTGGAAGTGGCTGATCATATAAGTATAGTGGTGAAAGAGGGTTGGTATTTTGGCTGGTTGGTTGTTGCAAAATGATACATTTACTTGGATTCCAGCGATATCCAAGTTGGTAAGAGTGTTCTTCAGCTCGATTTAATAACTGTTGGATGTTGGATCTATCACCAATCAAAACAACATCATCAGCATATAATAGTGCGTTAATCCATTTACCACAAACCAGTCCATGAGGACGTTGATGGGATGAAAGTATAGGTGTATCTTGAAAATCAGATAAATTGGATAAAATAGAAGAAGAAGAAGGGGAACGAAGAAATTGGGGTAAAGAGTTAATATATATAGAATACAAATGAGGGGACAAAATTGATCCTTGGAGAACACCAGTGGCAGGCCATAAAGATCTTGAGGTAGTACCAGATAATAATACTTGAATTGACACATTATCAAAAAGACTTTGTAGCAATCCAAGTAGAGGTGGAGAAGCTGTTGGTTCAAGTGCACGCCATATAATAGCATGATCTACTGTATCGTACGCGGATCGGATATCTAAAGCGGCCAGTGTTGGACTATTGTTGTTATGGTCTAATCGATGACGAAGACAAAGTTCATGTAAGCAAAGGGCTTGGTCCAAGGCACTACGCTGGGTACGAAACCCACCTTGACTGATATCTATATCAGGGGAAGCAGAATGTAATTCATCTGGTGCATATTTTTATGGCAAGGAGTGCATTTATATATGAGTGTTGGTGGTTTAAAAGCAGGGTTATTAGCACCATCTATGATACTGATCTTACCCTTCTTTTTGCATATATCAGTAGGACATTTTATATGTGTTTGTATCGTGAAGAGACCACGTTCTAAATTAGAGATTTCGGTACCCGGGGCTGCAATAGGAATACCTACTGCTGCTGCTTTTTTACCAGTGTTATTTTTTGTTAACGTTTTACCCATTACGGTATTAATTTCAGTTGGAATTGCTGAGCCTAATGCTGAGGCTTTGTATTTTTTTTATGGGAGTTACTGTTATACGCGATTGTGGGTCAATTGAAAGCGATCGTTTGGGTTGGGACAGAGATGAGAAAATTGATTCGAAATTAATTTCGTTTGTCGATGGGAATGATGGGAATGGCGAAATGTCAGTAGACAATTGTTCGTTTTCGACCGGGATTTCGATGGTTGCTAGTTCTGTGGACCTTTCAGGTTGTCCTGGTGGTGTTGTTATATTTTTTACTATTTTTTGTGATATTTTTTGACTTTTTTTCGTTGTTAAGAGAAGTATTATTTGTGTAATCTCCTAAAAAAGTGAGGAAAGAAGAGAAAGTGACACGTGGTGGAGATTCCCTTGTTGAAATGTCTGCCGAAAATAAAAGAAAAGAAAAAGGTAAAAGTGAAAGAGATAGAAAAAGATAAAGGTGGTCTGAACCCACGAAAATACCACACATGTCAAAAATTGTCGCGCCTGAAGGGGTTTTTGTTCCTAGTTCTATGTCAGCTCTAAGAGTGACGTCGAAGCGACATTTCCAACCTAGGAATTTGGTCTTTCTATCCCTGTATGTCTTTTCATTCTTGATCTTCTTATTTCCTGTTCTCGTTCATATTTATCATTCTACCCTATCCTCTCAATGTTTTAGTATCTTTTCCTTCTATGTTATTTATAAAAGATCATCTTTATGATCTTTAATTAATTCTTTTTATTATGTTGTCTCATAAAATATAATCTAAGATTGTTAATATAAGGTATTATATTAATAAAAATATAAAAAAATTGAGTAAAAAAATTGTTCTATAAAAGAAAAAAGAATATACTTTTGAGTAAAAAAAGAGGTATTTTGAAAAATATTAAGAAATAATTTTTAGAAAGTTTTTACATCTTAATAAAAATAAAAATATAACCATAATATATAATAATTAGATTTTTTAAAAGACCTCCATTTATTTCAAAAAACATATTAACCTAAAAACAAATATTAAATATTTTTAATATATATTTTGTTTTTAATTTTTTTATGACAACTATTATTATATTAATCATTTTGCATAATATTATTATTATTCTTATAATATTTATATCAGTAGAATATATATCTTTTATTTTGTTTTTATATAAATATACTTGCTAATAATAATAAAAAGAATCAATTATCAAACTATCTAATTATCAACTAGTCTACTTTCCTTCTTACCATCTTTACTATTATTTCCCTTGTCACATAGTTTATTATGTTTTATCTACTAAAAAATCCTAATTATTATAGTTAATATTAGCTTGACCATTAGTAATATCTTTTGCTCAAATTTTAACAAATCACAACAAGACAACTTGGCCGAGTGGTTAAGGCGTGAGACTAGAAATCTCATGGGCTCTGCCCGCGCAGGTTCAAATCCTGCAGTTGTCGATTCAAAATACCTTCTTTAATTAGAAGAAATCATTTTTTGTAATTTTGAAAAAGATTTTTTTTTTTTTTTTTTGTGTGTATGTGTAGTATATTTCTTCTTGTTAAAAAAAATTGCATTACATTTTTTATTGACTTCTTCTTGAAGTCTATTTTTAATAACTAGCTTAAATCGCAATTTTAAAAACGTCTATATGGGTTAAGTTACCAATTTTGAGTAAGTTTTAAGGATCAAAGCAAATCATTTATCTGATCAAATACATTAATTAATTTGAGCCTTTAAGAATGACGATAATGAAAAATTCTGAACAATCGTAGCTTTTTTCTTTCTTGACTACATATCTAGTATATCTTATTACACTTTTCAATTAAAATATTATATTGGATACTTTTGGTCGTATAATAATAAATACCTGTTGTCAGCATTAGCTCATTTTTTTTCGAACACTATCATTTGATATTGATTTGTTACTATAAAAGTAACTAAACCATTCGCTTTTTATTCTTTTTATATACACAAAGAAGTATGTTTCAATATTTGACTTTATACCCACTATATTAAAACAAGTATATAACTATTACTATAATAAAACCAAAGGAATATTACTATCCTAAAAAAAAGATTATTTGAATATATGAATATTTTCATTGAAACTATTGAAACCGCAAAGATTGGCCATCCCATGAATAATATGTTTCTATGGCAATTGTAGTTATCAAAATAAAAATAAAAATGTATTTACTTTTTAATTTACACGAAAATCAATAAAACTATATGAAATATAAAAAAAGTAAGTATATAACAGCCAAGTCATTGAGCTGAAAGAAACTTACTATTTGAAGCAAGATAGCTATACATTTAAATTTTTTTTAAAGAATTTACCTTATCTTTTGGCAAACACATCCTTTTTACTAATATCAACAATCAAAGCTCTGTGTATAAAAAGTCATAGCAATATATATAAGTATAGCTGAGATCAACAAAAGTACATCAACTTATATTAAGAAGACATGTAATTAAGCCGAAAAAAAAAGATATGCGTTATGATATTATTTATCAAACGTAAATATATATATATATAACATCAAGACAAGTAAGTAAACTAAATGAGTCAAATAGATATCAGTAACATGAGTATATACATCAAAACACATGAGGCAACAATAAGAAAAATAAATAAAAGAAAGGTTACTTATTAGAATTAAAAGAAACCCAAGAGCTGGAACAAAGATGTATAGTTGCATATTTGTTTTAAAAAAAGGGACCAGTAACAATTATAGAAGAACAACATGACTATAGGAAGACAGATGTTTATAAATGAATGTCAAAGTAAAGAAATGAGAAATGACATGACTATCAGAAATAAAAAGGTTTATTTACAAAAAATAAAATAAATCGTAGAAAGTATACGTTGGAAGAGACTGTCTTCGTTTTTATATTACATGGGACCGTGGTTGTTGTTATTAGTATTATTGTGGTGACTATTATCTTTAAACAAGGGAGATTCGAAAAGGGCATCCGACAGCCATGCTGAATGGTTATCGTCATCTTCATCGTCATCAATAAATGAATCCGCTCGACTCGATAATCCACGACTACTTTTACTTAAGCGACGTTGATTTTCTTCTTCTGACTCAGTATCTCGATCTAAATGTGGATCAAGAGTAATATTAAGATCCGAAAGACGTCGAATATCTACTCCTGCAGGCATATGATGATTCCTACATTGTTGTTCAAGCTTAATATAATAATGAAATTAATTAATTGATTGATAACTCAATTCATATCCAGTATGTGATCTTACATAAGAATAGAAAACTTACAGCAGATATTTGTTCTTCTATTCGGTCTTTCATATCACTGAAACCGTACATACATTCATGGATAAATTCAGTCAGATCTAAAAAACACACAAATATAACAGAGTCAGGATCATTAATCTTTTTTGCTACCCTTGAATTCCGCTTTTCTTTTTTTCTTACCATGGTGTTCTTCAAGAGAAGCTTCGTTATCTTCATTATTATCGGGTATAATATTACTTTCTGCAATACCCTTCCAGCCATCTCCAAGATCAATCAATGTCCCTTCTTCTGATTCCTCATTATTTTGTCTGCTATGTAATATCTTTATGTTATTTTCAACATCAACTACCCGTTCAAGAGCTTCTTCAATATCATCATCAATTGCATCAATAAAACCAGTAACTGGACCAGGCGATATATGTACATCATAATAAACATAAATTTGATCTTCAAAATCGACGTAAAACAAACAGGGAACGTTACGTCCAGGGGCAACAGCATAAAGTCCTATGAAATAATTTATTTGAAATATAAGTACACGTCAAATTTCACATGCATTAATAAAAAAACTTTATCTTACCTGCAGTAAATGCACAAACACGACCTTCAAATGCAAATTTGACTAGTTGAAACTTTAATTTGGATTGTCCTTTTTCATCTTCGGTTCGTTGACTCCAATCAATTAGATAAGTAACACCATTCCATGCACATGCAACAAATAATTCAGCACCTGGTATTTGCTCTTCAACTTCTTCTTCATCATCTGCTTCACTCCATCCACCTTCTTTATAATAAGAGCTTGTATTTGTACTTGCTCTACTTCCTCGTCTTGAGGGCGTATCGGTCGGAGTTGACAAACTTACAGCATCACTTACAGCTTTTGTAATAGCAGACTCAACATCATGTGCTTCCATAACACCACTATTAATAGGTTGTTGTTCTTCTGTAGACAATGACGTTCCTGTTGCATTCGAAAAAGTTCTTGCCAAATCGCTATTAGTATTAGTATTAGTATTATTGCCATTCGATAGTTGCTGATGTTGTTGTTTTTCATTAGTGGGTATACGTGATAATTTGGATGATGAACTAAACGCTGGTGATCCGGCGTTGGAAACATTTTCGCCAGCTTTACTTCCATTGTTGGGTGAATAATAAGATTCACCACCAGGAACCGAAGGAGAAGAGAATCGTAGTTGCGGTGAGCTGGCTGAACTATGGATCGAAGAATGATGTCGTAAAATTGAAGGAGCACCATCCATATGATTCAAGTTCGATGTAGTTGAAATATCCAATGTAGCCAAACTAAATAGTTTATGAGTGACAAATAAATCATGTGTCGAGACTTCTTTGCTTCGAAGGTTATAAATTGTAAATTTACCTATATTTTTTGAACCAAATAATAATTATAAATAACACGCAGTACCCCAAAAAAAGTAATAGACAAGAAAAATAATAATAAAGCTTACCATCCATGCTCAACATTCCAATTTGGTTTCCGTCATCTTGATCATCATCGTCAGGTTCTTCTTCCTGATGGTGTCGTTGATGAGGATCAAGTGAACGTATAATATCATGCAATCGTTTCCCCACTACAATCTCTGTTGCAACAGCACCATTTTCTTCTTGTCCGATAATATCATCCCCATCAATATCTGGCCAATTCTGAACAATATAATTGGAACGCTTGATTTCATCGCCTGCAACATCGTGTATTTTTCCTTCACAATTCATGATTATATTTTCTGTTTCTATCTCGGTAGGTATATGTGTATCCTTATTGCTACTGCCTCGTTGAAGAAACGTACGAATCGTTCGTGTGGCACGAGAGAGAGGTCCTTCACTTGCTTTAGGAGTCGTTGCTAAACTTTCTTCGCTATCTTTAGTCTTTATTCGAATCGTCGTACTATCATCTGATTTTTGGTGTTGTAAGGGTGGCTGTTGCTGTTGTTGCTGATCAGACTGATGTGAAGATGCATAAGAAGTACGTTTTTGAAGACTTTGATGACGACCATAACATGTACGTTGTGAATATTGCGGGGTAAAATCTCGATTGTATCTGTTACCATGACAATCAATAATTGTAAACGAGTTGCCAGGTTGTGCGACAAGTAAAATAGGTTCGTTGGGTCGATCTGGATGAACAGTTGTTGCCAATGAGGTAATCTAATAAAAGAAAAAGAAAGGGAAGCATGTTCATATAGGTATAAAGAACACATATTAAAAAAGATGCGGTGGTTTATACCAGCAACTATGATTAAATGTATATTTTTTTTTACCTGACCATCAAACACCCATACATCTTTAATCAGTAAATCTACTTTTTCATCTGGAGTAGGTAAGGGTACATGATGCTTAGGTAAGGGTAATTCTGTTTCTTTGTTAGACCTTGTTTTATTCCATCCCATTCCTTTTCGTAGTACACTAGGTGAAGGTCGATCTTTTGAATCTGATACGCTACTTCGATTCGTTAATAATTTCCCCCGTTCTTTACTCGACGATAAAACAGATAATGATGATTGGATCGAGGTTGGAATATAATGTGATGCTAAATTATTATTATTTCCTGTTATATTATTATCTGTAGCAGTGGGTGCTGATGGTGTATCTATGTTCTTTGGTAATGATTGATCTGTTGATGATGACTGAAGTTGAAATGTATGAAGAATTCGATCGGTTCGTGCTAAGACCATTTCGTTTAACGAGTCTCCATCTAATTAATCAAAATTATGTTGTATGTGTGTGGGTTAGAAGCTTTTTTTTTTCATTATTCATCCTGAACCCATTACATACTACCCTCCTTTCAAACCACTCCCATCCCCTCGAAAGAATTTACCAACATCAGCAATAAGAATTCGATTGACATTGACAGGTACATTTAAAGTCAAATTGGGCTTTTGTAAATTATGTATATGTGGTTTTTCTGGTGTACTTTTGTAATGTGAACTATCATCTGCATTCTGATCCATTATACGTCGAAAAGCTTGAAGACTAGATGTATCAGATGCACGTCGTCCATGTTTCAAATATTCATCAACGGACATGAGTGGATGATCAGCTGCAAGTCGAGGAATATCAAAAATATGGGCTTGACCTTCTGCATTGATACACACAACCGAATTCTTTTATTATATATATTATACAATTGTTAGTTGAAAATAAAAAAAGATTATGAATTTAAAAGATGTATATTTTACCCTTCCCCAGTTTCGCACGTCACCAATAGCAATACATGTAATCTAGTTTATATTATGCGTCAGTACATATCCGTTTGTTCTTTTTTTTTATTCCAGTAAATGAAACAATTGCTTACTGTGCCTAGTCCATGACAGACAAATGTTGGTAAACCATGAGAACAAGCACCTTTGAAGACTGCTAAATCACCACTAAGATTCCCAATTACAAATTCATTTTCCTAAAAAAAAGTATATTCTTTTGTTAAAAAAAAAGAGGTGAACATGAAACAGTTACAGTCGCGCGGGCTCTTTTATTATTTACACCGTCATTATCAACGTCGCCTAAAACAAGAGCATGAGGATTCATATTTCCCGAGAACGACCATTTTAGTCGATTGACTAAGGAAATCGTTCTCATATTCAGTCTTTTTTTTTCGGGTTTTGCCTTTTATTATGTGTGAGTTTTGTTTGTAACGAGAAAAAAAAAGGTGAAAGTAAAAAGATAAATAAAATGTGAGAGGACAACAAAAATAAAAGAAATCGGGAACTTTAAATCTCTCTTTTCTTTTTGTATCACCCATTTATCACCACTCAAAGTTTGTCTTATTTCAGCATAATTAATGCAACTCTTTTTTTTTTTACGAGTCAAAGATTATTTTTTTACTTTCAATAGCACGATAAAAAATAAGAAAAAAAAAATACTTTATATATATATATGTATAGGGTAAATATATACAATACTAAATCATCATCATTGTCATCATGAGAAATATAAGTTTTATAGTGTCAAATATTAATAAGAGTAGTGATAATAGTAAAAAACATATATATAGTAATATTAATAATCAATAGATTGCATATCTAGTAATATATATATATTATACACCATGTTCGATATCAATTGACACTCGTCGTTGTTGTGGCTGTTGCCGATGTCGGTTATCATCATCCTCATCATCTTCCTCATTCCATTCCGTCCAAGATACGATTGAATTATTATCTGGTTCGTTTCGATTTAAAAATGCCATTGATTCTGCATCTGTTTCTTCATTATTGTTAAGTTCGGCCACTGCACGTTTGGTAATAATATATATATAAGTCATTACACCGAATGAAAGTACTGATCCGACAATGGCAGAAACAATACGTATCGTTTCAGCTGTACGTTCATCATCCGTCAAATCATTGTCATCACCCAATATACGTTTGGCAAAAGATGTAAAGCTGCTACCAATATAAATATGAAGAGCAATCTTAGTCAGTGATATAGCTGTACCAAAGGTAAAGTCTTTTAATGAAATATCGGTTGCGGCAAACAAGACATTCTATAGTAATAATTACAATTATAACATTGTAGAGTTAAGTATATTATCATCTTTTAAGTATTACAAATATAAGATTTCATTTTACCAGTATATTAAATGGATAAGGTGAAATACGTATTAAAAGGAATAGCTAATTAGTTTTAAAAATGAATTTGAAATTGTTCATTAATATCAAAGAATTTTTATTATTATGATGATCAGTATATATATACCTTGAAACCGGATTTTTCTACAGCACGAACAACTGCATGTAAGTTTGGATAATCTAGCATAAATCTTTGAACGCGATCCTTGAACCACATTCTTGAAATAACAAAACATGCTACAGCGCCTGCCAATGCACTGAAATAAGACAATGGGAATCCTGCAGCAAATCCAAATGTAAATCCAGATAATGTTTGATATAATCCATAGCCAATCATGGGCGGGAATCCACTTAAAAAGATAAGAAAACCCAGTAATAAATATCCACTTGCTCCCATACGTTTAATAAAATCACTCAATTGTTCCAATCCAATTGCTAATTCTCGTCGATAAACATATGCAAGCATCATCATAAAAGCAGACATCACTGTTACCGCTAATATCCACTTCCATCGTTTCGCAAATATCCATATTCGTTCACGCGTTAATGCTTGGCGTATTCGAGTAATTTGTTTTCTTATGCCTCGTTGTTCACTTCCTTCTGGTGGGAACCAATATATTTGTTCACCAACATTGGTACCGTTGGTGGATGTTGGTTGATTACGAGGTGAATGTTGTTGTTCCGTATTCATTTCGTATGTGTCGTTATTTTCTATTTTTTTTTTAATTCAAATTGATCAATATCATTTTTCTTTTGTAGTAAAATTCAATGACCAATCAAAAAAAAAGCTTGCAGCGTTTTTAAAGTGGATAAGGAGAAGCTTTCTTCATGAAACTTTTTCTTTCTCTTATAATAAGAAAGTTATTTACCATTGGGTGTTGCTAAGAGATGTGAATCCCCTCCTAAAGCAATCGCACCAACACGTTTCTGAGTATCTGGTAGTGTTTTACTTTTTTAAACAAAGAATATAAAGTGAGTTTGTTGAAATAGAAACGGAAATAAAAAAAAAAAGTTTGTTTCGTTCTTTTTCCTCTTTTTACCTTCGGTCCATAAAGAAAAGAAAAGAAAAGTTTTAAAAAAAAGAAAGTTTATATGCTTATAAAAATAAAATAGAAACAAAGAAAAGAAAACTTACTACTTCGCTCCCTTTTTCTTTTTAGCCTAAAAAAACATTCTGTCGCTATTCTTTTATCCGCGCAGCCTCATAGATTAAAAAAAAAAAGATTATTTAGAAACGATTACATTTGGTCTTTTCTATTTATTTATGTTAACATTCAATAACTATTATCATTATTATTTACTGAGTCATTTATTTTATTTAATCTAGTAGTTTCTTTAATATAATTGACGAAATGATAAAAGAGTAAATCTTGCTAGTTTTCATATATTTGTTATGTCATTTATAGACAATGAATGTAGGGTCAAAGAAAGAGGGGCTAGTAATATAAGTGAGATGCATCGATAACTTTTCTATTCTTGAATGTATTCTTTCATTATTCAAACATTGTGAGTGATAATATAGTGAATATTGTCTATTGATTCAAATTATATCGTCTTGTTAATTAGATGAACGATGTTAAACTCGCTTGTGAACATTTATTTTTGACCAGAAAATGATACCTTTTTTTTTTTTACCATGCATAAAGTTGTATTAGCGGTAAATATATTTTACCGCATAACATCAATTGGATGTTAAATCATCTTTAAATGGAATAAAAACAAAAGATAACCTTAATATGTTAATGCTACTTCTTTTCTCTTTTGCTCATTCAAATTATACTTTTACAAACGTCGTCTTGAGCAAATTCTCAATTTTCCCCATCACAGTATATTAATTATAATTTGGGTTCATATTTACTTTTATTTTTAGTGTAATATATATAGTGGTTTATTTTTTTTTCTCATTCCTTCGTTACCATGGATACCAAATACAGTAAGTCATGCGAGGAAATATAAATAGAGAAAGAAATCATGATAGAATTAGAGAAAAAATATAACAGTAAAAATAACAAGAATCGATCCTTTGAATTAAGTAAGACTAATACAGTTATCATTGCTGGTATAGTGAGAAAGTGGATTAAGCGTTGTTACCATTATCATAAAAGGGATAATCTGTATATCCAACTTCAGAACCCCCGTAAAAGGTATCTCTGTTATATTTATTCAATGGCCACTGATGTTTAAGTCGTTCGACAAGATCAGGATTTGCAATAAATGTGCGACCAACAGCGATAAGATTTTTAGGCTTTTCTTCAGCAGTTTTTGCAATTAATTTCGAATTAGTAGAGTAACCTCCAGCAGAAATAAAGGGTCCTTTCCATAACGCACGGAAGGGGTCAAGTGAGTTGTCAAAGTCAGGTTTAGCACGAACGTAGTCATCACGCGGTTCGACAAAGTGAACATATGCCAAATTAGGATTTAAATGCTTTACAATATAGCTCCAAGTTTCGTAGGGCGTATCATCTTCGACATCCTTATTATAAAAAATATTGAGGCTGATTATTAATTATTTTATGATGTAGAGGAAAAAACATTCTCTATCTTATACTACATATATAATTACATACAAGATTACCACTCCATGGCGAAAATCGATTACTGGTACGCTCTACACCAATGGCATTACTAACAGCATCTGTTACTTCGAATACAAAACGAGCACGGTTTTCAATGGATCCACCATATTCATCTGTTCGCATATTTGAGTTGCTATTTATAAACTGATCGATTAAGAATCCTAAAAATAAGGAAAAAAAATCACAAAGTATTAGGAAACAAGTTCCAATTTTTGTTTGTAACTATTTCTCAATTTTACCTACCATTTGCTCCATGTAATTCCACGCCATCAAAACCCGCCTTGATTGCATTCTTTGCTGCGATAACAAACTCTTGTATTATATCTTTAATCTCGCTTTTAGTCAATTCACGTGGTGTTTCATAGGGTTTGTTATTTGCAGATGCATTAAGACCTCGTGGCGCAATAGCAGATGGCCCAACAGGCGGTTGAGATGGTCCAACGCGACCCAAATGGATTAGTTGAGCAAAAATCACAGAGCTCTTGGCATGTACAGCATCGGTCACTTTACGCCACGACTCTATTTGGTTATCCGTACTGAGAGCAGGAAAACCAGGAATATTACCATTTTTGAGAGAGGTTAGAATTGCTTCAGAGATAAGTAATCCACCTGGTGTAGCTCTCTGGCTATAGTATTCTACTATAAGATCGGTTGCCGCATTATTTTCATCAGCTCTGAGCCTTGTAAGAGGAGCAAGAACAATACGATGTTGAAGTTGATTTGTTCCAACTTGAATAGGTTCAAATAAAGCCATCGTTTATATTTTATCTGTTGATATAAATGTGCTTTATAAAATAAATTGAAAAATATTTAGGACGTAAAAAAGCAAAGGGTGATCGTGAGAGCTATTTATATATAAAAACAAAGCTCTAATCCATGAATTACTAATATAATAACTATCTTCATACTCTTACGAAATTTACCAACATTGGTACTACCTACCACCAATTACTAATCATTGTTGTTTCATAGTAGTACCCCCTTTTTTCTGCATTGAACTGTGATAAGAAGTTTATCCCGATTTTATAGTAAGATACAGAAAATTTATTGCTGAATATCCCGATTTTGCCCAATTTAGAGCATTTCCAATGGTAAGTTGCTCACAAGGTGCGAATCGATTTTTTGAAATTGTAGAGCATTTATTAGTGCTTTATATAATATATATATTTTATTTGGTATATGGGTGAAAGCCATTTCTACCTCATTGCTTATTTAGTATGCCAATGCTAAATATCCCATAACGCGTCCCATAATTTTAAGCGCTTCTTGACTATCATGAATACTTTACGTCTTGGAAGCTTATAATTACTCTTTTCTTGTTTCTGTCTGAAGATTGTTGCTTACTGTTTAGAGACATTCAACTCAGCTTTTTTTATGTGCGCATTATCTCATATACCAAAATAGGTATATCCTAAAAAGGTGAATTAATTCGCACCTTGAGAGAAATTGATTCGAATTGCCAAATTTGGCAGCGCCATATCCTAAGCGGATCCCCTTCAAGTGACGTTACTATTCGATATTGGCTAATAATAAAGCAATATTTTTATAATTATTGACGTTAAAAAGATTACAGCCGTTATAAAATATCAACAGCATCATTGCCGTATAATATAGCACGCTACTATTTATGTTTTTTTTTTCTCGTTTCATTATCCTGGAAAAAATTGTTGAATAGCCAAATAACTCACATCTGTTACTTTTTGTTTGAATGACCTAGTGTTTAATTCAACCTTCATACTTATTTTCAAATAAAACCATTGCTTTTTCTTTTAAAAGAATCTTTAGTAATAGTTTTATCTACATGTTTCAAATCTTTTTAGTAATTTTGATACTCGAGTATTTGTACAATAATAAAAAAAAACTTGCTCGTGAACAGCCTACTATACCATGATTATAGGGCTACAACTACGAGGCTGTGGACTAATTACGTGGCTTTAAAAGATAGTATAGCAATAAAAAAAAACATGTTCTATATGATAATAATAGATATGTAGTACGACATTCCTCGCTATTTTCTTGTGCTACTAACTAATAATAAAGATAGAACTACTTATTCTAAAAATGCTACTACTAGGGGATTATACATATAAAATATCCAGTTGATTTTCTCAAATAAAATAATACGTTTTATATTACAAAATATTATAACAGTACAAAATTTAAAGTTGTAAAAAAGACATAGGTATATAAGCTACTTTGTTTATATTCTATTAATAAAAGAGCTCGCAAAAAAAGATGATAAACAAGTAATAGTTAAATAAAAAAAGAATGCGGTATATCGGACTAAATGCTTAAACCTATTCACTTAATTTAATAAAACAAAGACTGTTTTATAAAATAAAAAGTATATTTTTTTGTTTATTGCATAAAATGATTAGAAAAAGAGATATTAATAAAAATGATGGATGGAGATGATATTATACTGCGATAATAAATATATTATATATATTACAGTAAATATGAGCAATTCAATATGTCTATCTTCTCAAATTAAACTATATCCAACTATATTGAAACCAGGTTCCCATTGGCTTTGACGTCTTGACAACAGGTTCATTTTTCTCAACCGATCCCTTTTCATCATAACCAGCAACAGTAGTGCCAGATTCTGTAGTACTTTCTTGTTGAGCCTGAATGGTATTTTCTACCTCGGAAACGGAGGTAGTAGTACCAATCATAATGAGGGCAAAAATGGCAGCACCCGTGGCAGTGGCGATACTTGAAAAACTTGGCATGTTTGAAATTAAAAGAGATTCTGTTTGAATAAAATAATAAGCTTTAATAATATTCAAATTGACTTTCTTTCTTTTTATAACTTTTAATTTTTTTTCACACTTCAGAATATTCCCAAAACATTCGGGTTTACATCTATTTATTCTTATATTGACGTGTTGTCAGTTCTATATGTATGTTACTACCACTGTTCTGCATAACACATAATACTTGTTTTTTTTTCAAGAAATGGCTCACACTATATCAGTTGATTTCGCCTTTATGTTAACACTTTTTTAGAGAATATTTATGTTACAGATACCTATTCAAATGGAGAAATTGAATTGTCATTTGAAATATACATAATTATACTTGTATTGTTTGGAGCATGATTTCCCTATCAACCAAAAAAAAAACATTTATGCTATATCCAGGAACTTTTTTTTTTCAAAGTCATTTAAACATAGTAAATAAACTATGGTACAAAAAAGTTGATAATATAAATAAAGCCTATATTTCGTTTCCTTTTATCAATGGCGAAATTGAAACAGGAAATATCCTGTAACATTGAAAATTTTTACTAAATTTTGAATCTTTATAATACTTGATGTCCACTTATTTACTTTTTATCAAAATGTAATAGTAAGTGAAATGTATACCGCTTTTCTGCATAACACATATGCTTTTAAGTTGCTTGCCATCAGCCAGTGTCAGATGGTAAGCCTTTTTTTCTCAAGGAGTAGTATGCAGATTGCCTATTAAGTGGAGAATTATATGATTTGAAACATCAGAATATTTTTATAAATGGGGGTTTTTTGAGCCCATTAACATCTATTTAACTTTATTTATCAATAGCGACATAAAAGCTGTTTATTATATGGTCATAGAGTTTCCTCATTTACACAATGTGCCATCATACATTATGGGTCATGCGTAATTAAATGCAGTATAGTTGTTGTGACATTAAATACTTTATAAATACCTCTTCCTTGCAGGAAATAGTTTATTATTGAGTTGCAAGTATTTGTAGGAATGTACTGATAATTATTATTGATCAATTTTTTTTTTCGTTAGTAATATTTATTTTCTAACTTGTTGTGAAGTATGCACTTCTATTATGCACTGAGTCCATACAACTATATGTATAGAGATAATGATAATTCACTGATCATATGGTTCCATTTATAAGTAGACGTACTTCTAATCTACTATAGAATACTTTTAATCATGAGTAGTAATGATCATGTTGTAATAATTGCTAATGTGATTATAACTTATACTGTTATAATACATTGTGAATTTTTTCATACTACAAATTTATATCATTTGTGGTGCTTGCATATATACAAGTAAACGTTTCCTTAGAACTATTTTTTTCTTTTAGCATATTGCATATATGTTTGCTCTTGTTATTATATTATAGGGAAGATGTATATTTTGAAGCCCAATCATGCTGAAAATACATACATTATTGTTAAGCTTTATTTAACTCGGCTTAAAATTACTAATGAATCCTTTTTCCTTGAAGAGATAAGTAACTACGGATTTCTTTATATCAATTCACGGCTTTTCTTAACTTTTTTTTTGTTCTAGTTCTTTTAAAAATTAAACTATTATTGGAAAAAAAAGTAAAACATGGGGATTATTGAAAATATCATTTTAAAATTAAATAATCAACAACATAATCGTATGGAAGTGATTACGACCGCTGTTGTAATTTTTTCTGCTTATACACTTTACCAACAATGGATTTCTAAAAAGGTAGTTATAACATGCCACCATGACTATATAATATATTAGTTTTTTTTCCCATTTTTTAAACTAGAACAATGATTCTCTTTTTAACTATTAGTTCATTTATACTGTATAAATACTTTCTTTTTCACTAGAATGAAAACGATAATTGTCCTATAGTACCATATCATAACTTTTTCTATGGCTCAACACTTGAATATCTTGAAAACGAACAAGCATGTCTTGAGAAATGGAGTAAGTTTGGACCTGTGTATAGAGTATATCTCTTTGGTAGAGTAAGTCATATATAAATATTACTCACTGGCTCCCCCCCCCAAAAAAAAAACATTACTAACACACATGTAATGGTTTATAGCTCAATACAGTTATTTCAGGTACCTATGTTCAGGAAATAGGTAAAAGTGATAATTTTACTCGCGTTGAAGGTACATACAGGGTACGTTATAGTCACTCGCAATAAGAAACATTCCAAGATTTTTATATAATTTAGCTCATCATTTTTATAAATATTGTTTGCTACGGTCATATATAGGAATTTTATCTTAGACAATGGACTGGAATATCAAACAAAGAATTTTGTATGAGTCAAGTACGAGAAGCTACCAATATATATTTGGCTTTAAAACTTAATAGTTATGCATCAAGGATAACGAAATATGTAAGCTTTACTTTTTTTTATACTTTATTTATAACAAATTCTCGCATTAGACGTACCTAATACATATTTAATTCTCTTAAATATAGTCAGACACTGGTTTAAATGAGGCTTTAGAAGATATGGCAGGTGAAGAGCACTCATGGTTGGCAAAAAAACAAAAGAGCAAAAAAATGTATTTGTTGTACGCACTAATGAACCCATTTTATTTCATTTTTTAGATTTTACAAATATATGTAATCTAAAGTCAATAATAAATGATACAGTAGTAAAAGTAGCTGCGTCTATATTTGCTGGTGTGGTGTTATGTAAAGATGAAAAATTGATCGAGTCTTTTAAATGTTTTGGTTCTGCTATTGCTGTTGCAAGGTCAGATAAAATATGGCCAATATGTGTTCCGCGAGTATTTCAAAACATGCATATGTGGTAAAAAGATATTAGTTATATATATATATATATATATATATATATAAATTTGTGAATTGTTGTCAATAATTTATGTATGGGAACTAAAATCTTATTTTTTACTTTATTTTTTGATATTAATTATATAAAAAAAAGGTATATTGGCACGTTTGACCCTTACATTAATATGTATAGAATACAACTAGCAAACTCAATGAAACCAGAAATAGATAGTCGTTTACGAGGAATGTCTGGAGAAGATCTTAATTGGACACGACCAGTATGATAATAATATGGGAAAACTATTTTGTTTAAACGTTTATCAAAAAGTAAAAACGATAAGGGTAGTGACAATGGTATTGTGAATGTTTATTTTATATATTTATTGAATTAGACTGACATACTCCAAGATCTTATTGAAAACTATCCACAACCAGTTGAAAGTCAAAAAGACATTTATACATTTTATGCCGGCTACATGTTATGGCTGGTCTTCCCATCAGTAGCAAATTAGTGAACTTATAGCGTCTGTATTACATCGGCTTTTAGAACAACCAAAACTTATTGATGAGCTTATTAATGAACAAAATGAAGTATTTGGTGATCTTGTGTTCGAAGATGATATCAAAAATTATCTAACCAGTGTCGAGTCCATTCGCAAGCTTGTAGAGCTAGATAGTGTATGTCGTGAATCGTTTCGTGCCAACAACGATATTACTGCATCAGATCGCACTAATTCAGGCAGTGATAATGTCATTTTAAGTAACGGTGTTATTATTCCACCAGGTTAGTAGCAGAAAGACAATGGAAAAAAACTATGCTCATATAACGTATTTAATAGTAATACCATCTCTTTACTATACTTTGAATTTACATTGATCTGTAAGGACAATACATTCTACTAAATGATTGGGCAAATAACCGCGATAACAAAGTACAAAAAGATACCTTAGGAAGCTATAATAAATTTGAACCGTTTCGTCATCTTGAAACGCAACTCACAACAACAAAGACTGGGAAAGATTCTATGCTATTTGGCATTGGAAAACATGTCTGCCCGTAAGTATTCAGTTAATTCATCGTTAAAGATCATTATTGTATTGATTTGCTCGTTATTTAATACTTTTTCTATTATATATATAACAGTGCTAGGTGGTTTGTAATGCATATAGTTAAAACAATTATAATTTTACTCATACGTGATTATGATATCAAGTCAATTGATGACTTGACACAGATATCACATAGCTCAATTGGAAAAGTTTGTATTCGACGAAAGAAAATGGAGTAAAGTAATGAATAAAAACACACTCTATTTATTTCCATGGATTACTTTGTTACATAAAATTTTATCCGTTACTATACATTATCAATAGTCGTCGTAATTTACATAATCCCCAACACGATAAACTTGTGAGTATTATTGTGTCGCCTACCACACTCACCCCCCTTATAAAACATTTATAAAAAAATAAAAATAAGTTAATTTTTTACTATTACATTTTAACAGCTCCCATCATATATTTATATACATTCAGAAACCCACAAAAAAAACCTCCAATACAACAATAAAATAATGGATTACGAAAAAAAAATCTACATCTATTTAATAATTTATAATTTTTCTTCTTGTTTATCTTCAAACTTGATGCTAATACTGTTAACACAGTGTCGTTCATCAGTAGGTGTTTTATAACCTTCACCTTTGAAAACGTGACCAAGGTGACCACCACAGTTATTACAAATAATTTCAGTACGTTCAAATCCACGACTATGGTCAGGTTGGCGACCAACAGCACCTAAATCATATATCAGAGAGAAAGCACCATATATTAATTTTTTTCTCGTTTTATATATATTCACACATACACGCCTTCCTTTTCTTTCCCCCTATAACATTCATATCATCCAATTTTTTTTACCAGGAACAGCTTCAAAAACTATATAAAATATAGAAATATAATATGTTAGAATTTTAAGCTTTTTTTTTTAATGTTGTCCATTCATCTTTTATTTATTTATTTGCTGAAATCAAATAAACTTACATGCAGGCCAACCACAACCACTATCAAACTTGGTATCAGAAATATATAATGGAACATTGCATCCTGCGCAACGATATACACCTAGCAATGGAATATTTGTATAGATGCATGTATGTGTACATCTCAAAGTAATATTTAATATCGAGAAAATTACTAATGCGCTTATATGAATAATAATTAAAACACTACCTTTATCAAAATGATGGTTATATTCGCCAGTACCAGCAATTTCAGTTCCTATATATATATAAAAGCCAAATAGTAAAAAAAAAATAACTCTATGTAAGTTTCTGATATACCCCATCCAGCTTATATATATACAAATAAAAAAAAGTATGTAGACGCATAAAGTTTCTATATATATATATTATAACATAGTTTTACCTTTTTCTCTAAGAATTCTGAATTGTTCGGGACTTAAGACAGCTCTCCATTCTTCTTCAGTTTTATTTGCCATTGTATTATGATGTGTTAAAGAGTATGTGAAATTTCTTGAAAAAAAAGAAATGCGTTGTTGTACTTGAGAAGAAAGAACAGGTCTAAAAGAAATGACGCTCCTTGAGTATGAGAGGGCTTTTATTGTTGTGCGGAACATATGAAAAAAAGAAAAGTAAAACGGAAAAAGCTAAATTTTTGGTGGTACATAAAAGTTTTCCCCATAATTTTATTGGATTGCGCAATGTTGACGCGTAGTTTTTTGCATTTTTTTTTAAAAAAAACCCACGATCTATCTTTTTCTTTCTTATCTTTGTAACAATTTTTCTTTTTAATATATAAATGGTAGATAATCATTTTTTTTAAAGTCACAAATTGACTTGGTTAATATATTTATATTAACGTTTGTTTTTTAATTTTAATGATACTTTTACTAATCTAAATCAAAAAGGAGATAATCAGTCTTTAATATCTATGACCTGGCCTCGATTTACATAAAAAAAATGCTTTTAGAAGAATTATGATCGATCAAATAAAAAATGACAGTGTAAGGAAAGATAAGATTGTGTCTCTTCATTATACTGTAACTATTCTTATTTCTAGGAGACACAATAATTTCATATTGATGATGTGCTGTTGTCATGGTGATTTCACGAACTGGTTTATATTTTGATAGATTCTGTCATTTCAATTGTATTTGATTAAAGTTTATAAATCTTTCCAATCTGTTCTATAATTTTTTTTGTGATACTTGAAAAGAAAAAAAAAAACTACATTTAGTATAAAAACTGTTGGATTAGATATGACGCAAATGATATAGTTTATTGCGTGATGAGAAATAGAAAATTTATGTCTCGTTTTTGTCGGATTAGCATCCCTACTATTAAGGCAATCTTTTAATAAATAAAAAAAGTGTGTATATACACATTTAAGAGTAAGGTATAATAGTAATGTGTTGAATGCATAAAAAATAATGATTATTATTATTATATTATTATTATAATGATGGTTTTTTTTTTCATGAACCAGTATGGATATATAAAAGTCGCTATTTTGAGCATATAGTTAAGATATAGCAAAAAAAAAAGAAGAGGGGGGGGGATATAGTACAATAATACAAATAAGAGAATGTAAAAAACAATAAGAAAAACATAATACAAATGATAGCAATGAATAAAATAATGAATACAAATAAAGAAAGCTTAAAAGCATTGATATGACAAGGAGCTCTTTTTACATGGTATAAAATCATCGGTGCGACTAGAAAGATACCGTTTTTGTTCTTTTTTGACTTGACCTAATGTTATTTTTTTATGTCGCACCATTTCAACTTTGACAGCTAGTTTTCGAAGTCCATTAGAATTTGATCGAACATCACGAACATGTTTATGTGTAAACATCCATGCAGGTAATGATGTATAATTCTTTTTGTTATGTTGTTGTTCTGATGGTGTTTCATTGGTAATAGGTTGCCAACATTCATGTCTTAGTCGTTGTTGAAGTGGTACCATGGCACGTTTATTATTATTATTATTAGATGATATAGAAATAAATGGTTTGAGTGTTGCTGTTGTTGTTTTTGTATTAGTTGAAGTATTGAAGGTAATAACAGATGATTTTTTAGCACGTGGATCTTGAGGTAGATTGCTAGTTATAACAGAGGTCATGTTACAAAGAGTGCGAACCAGAGAATTATCAAATATATTCCATTTGAAATTAACTTGTTGGTGCATCATGGTTCCTGCATGCTTAAATGGATCAAAAGACATTTCTTTGTTACACGATGTAATTGATGTATCAATTTGTTGATAATGCATAGAATGCTTTTCATCTACTACATTGGTAAAGTCTTCGTATGATGATGGTGGTGATATCAAATGTTGACGTTCAGAATGCATATATAGACAAAGCATGATGATGGTGATTGTAATGTATATAAAAGGTTGCTAAATCAAAATATGTTTTTTTTTAAAAAAAGGACGGAAAAAAACAGTTATACAGCAAAAATAAGAGAGAAAAAAAGGATAAGCAATCCATGTACACCCTTTTTATATAACAATTGACTATTAAAGTGTGAAAAGTTGTATACCCACGTTTTTTGTTTTTTTTCCTTAACGCCATTTCGTCAAAACTTGAACGACCCCACAAACAATAAACAAACATTAAATCAGCTGATGACAAACACTCGTGGGTCGCTAAATGGGTTAACCACATAAAGTGTATGGCCCGAATAAATTATGGTCCGTCCGCCAACATTGATAAAGATGGTATATAAGTAAAGATCGCCATGAAATGTGATACATACTTTTTTTATTAAAAGAAAAAGAATGTTATTGGGGTACGAAGAGTCTTGCTAAATCATTAAATAGTTAGTTATAATAAAGCTTAACTACTATAAGAGTAGTTGGCACTCTCAAAAAATACGAGAACTATTATATTATTGATTATAAGAAACGATTATAAGCAGTTTTTTCTTTATTCATTTTTGTGGTCTTATCATTTTCTACTTGTTGATAAAAATCAATTTTTTATACAAACTATTGTTATTTATTGCGCCTTCTTTCTTCCATGCCCGATGTTTGTTGTTGTCGTCGTCTGTCTCCACTTACTGTACGACAAATTAATAAGCAAATACTAAGATTCGTGTATCAAAATAGTAAATCCATATCATTATTATATAGTGATTTCATTATTTAAGATTTTACTCATGAGGTTGGTGCCACCTTTTTTCTTTCCGATCATGTTTACATATTCTTTTTTTTTTTTACAAGGTTTGTTTATATGTTTATTTTCTTCTCTCATTTGTAGTTCTCAGACGCCTTCCAGGTTGGAAAAGGAAATTCAAATAAGCGATATCTCTCTCCAACCACACAAAATCTATCTTTTAAGCACATGTGCTCTTGTGGTTTTTTCTTTTTTTATTATTAGGTTCTTTTTATCGACGATATGCTTACTGTAAATATCGCCAATATGCTTACTGTAAATATCGCCAATAGTATATGCTATTGTACTTATTATTGAACCATATTCTTATACTTTTTTTTATAGCAATAATGCATATATATCAAATACTCACACAGAGACAAGAAAGAATGTTCATCAAAATGGTGGTTCAATATCTATAACATGGATGGAATGTATTTCTTGCTATCACATGAATAATAGTAAAGATAATAGAAACGCTTATCAAAGATCATGTTTTCTTTTTATATGAATCTCCAAAAGAGGTTTATCTATGAGTAAGACTTCCGGTTTATATAATATTTATAGATTATTACCTTTTTATTCGCTTAAGTGTTTGAGCGCCAGTTGGGGAGTAAAGAAAAAAAAACACAAACACCACGTATACAGCATACAAACCACATGTACAGTGCACTAATTGTTTCAAGAGAAAAAAAAATAACCCGGCAAACGTTATCATTCCCACCCTCCCAATATAAACATCATTCATGATTGTCACTTAATAAAATAATTTTATCAAACTGAAATTTTGACTTTTGATTAATGAAATTTTTATTTAATATATTACACTGAACTAAAAGTGCAATGTTCATACGATTTCTTTTTTTTAAAAAAAGGCTATCAACAAGAAATAATAAAAAATAGAGATGATGATAAGGAAGGAGAAGAAGAGTGAGAATTTTGCTTTTGTTTTTTTTAACACATAACAACACAGCAATATATATTACTTTCTAGCGAATGTAATGCGAATAGGATGATCAGGTCCAAATGTATAATTTGCCAAACCATTTTTAGCAGCAGTTGATTGTATATCAGTTTCATATTCAACAAAAGCAATACTTTTCTTGGTTGGAATCATACGAACTTCCTTAAAACCAGGATAAGCTTTGAATAATTCTTCGATTTGTTCTTGTGAAATAGTTTCTGGCAAATTTTGCAAAAAGAGAATATTGTTGGGTGGTAAAAATTCGTCTGGAATTTGTGGAATAGGTCCTGCAGGTCGTGGTATACCAACTATTTAAAAATGATCCAAATGTCATTAGTATAACATTAATCACTTATATATATTATCAACAAAATAAATATTTTTTTTTTTACCTTGAGGAGGAGGTAACACTTTTTTGTTTGCTCCAGGAAGTGGCATTGATTTTCGTGCCTCTATAATAATATAAATATAAATATAAATATAAATATTTTCTGTTTCTATCTTTTGTTATATTCCCAATATAATCTAATATTTACCTTTTCTCTTAAGTCGGTCTGCAAAATGATCATCAAAGTCACCATCTCGTTTAGCATGTACATCTGATTTGTTACGTGCATATTGTACAACCTAAAAGAAAATTATTTAGTTATTTGATTATAATAAAAAAAAAAGATTAATTATGTTTAATAATATATTACCATTGGCTTATTATATAATGTAAAATGTTGTAATTCTTTAATAGCTTTTGCTGCATTTTCTTCATCTGCATAAGCAACAAATGCTTGACCTCGCATACGAATATTAGAATATGCAACTACATCAAGAACTTCACCAAATTGACTAAACATAGTTTTTAATGTAGTTTTTAATACTATAAAAAAAATAGATACACACACACATAAATATATGTTATTTTACTTGTATTGCATGTACATCTTTTTTTAAAACATTATGTACATGATTTTTAAAAAAAAGATCTATTATAGATCCAAAAAAATAAAATAGTAATTATTATTATTATTATTATTTTTTTACCTGGTAATTTAACTTTTTCATTAAGGTTACTGACATAAACAGTTCGACTAGGTTTAGTATTAAGTGTTTGTTTTGATAATGGAATGCCACCCATCATTGCTGGTTGAGGTGGTGGAATCATTCCAGGTGGAGGTGCACCAAATGGTGGTAAAGGTGCGCCTGGAGGTGGTGCCATTCCAAATGGTGGTCTTGCAAGATGACCTTGTGGAGGTGGACCCATAGATGCATTAGGAGGTAATGGTCCACCAGGAGGTGGTGGAGGACCTGTTGCAAATGGTGGTGGAGGACGTGGTGGTTGTGACATTTTAGATCTCTCTTTTTTTTTAAACTGTAGAAAGCGCGTATTATTAAAGAAAAGGCTTGTAACGTAAAATTTCAAGCGGGTGCTATTTGCACACTTCCCATCTCTTGTCCGAGTCGGACTAATAGCATATTTGGGATAAATATATCATCTATGCAGTTTTGTGTTGAAAAGAATACAAAATGTTTAATGAAAATAACATAACATACTTGTCAACTAAATACTGGTAAAATCTCATATATAAGACCATTCGTGTAATTTTCTTTATAATCTTTAGATACATTAAAAAAATATAATAATAGTACTGAAGCTACACGAATAATAATAATAATAATAATAAAAAGGAATACGAAGCGCGTATCACTAAAGAAAAATCATCTTTATATCTATTTAGTGAGCTTCTACTTTTTTTATTATTAACTCATTGCAATGTCTGATTCAAAAAACCAAATCCTGGAAAGACTCAATCAAATCTGGAATGATCATAATATCTGCTACTTGTAATGCCTATTTTAAATGGGGTAAAAAGAAAGGGATCTCCATGTACATGGTCAGAAGTACTCTTACAGGGAAAAAAAAAGAAGAAAGATGCAACTTGTTTGTAAGCATTTTGGTCAGCCTGTCAAAAAAGAAGTCCATGATAATGAAAAGGAGCACCAAGATAGTCAGGACTCAAAATCAATTGTTGCCAGTGATAAAGGCGAGATAATCGATGCCACTGATTCAAAAAATAACAACAAGCAATCTCAAACATTTTCCCAACGTATTGAATGCAAGTTCTTAATTGTTATTCGTCCAAAGTCGACAATGGTACGCTGTATCATTTTATCGTATAGAGAATAGCTATGAATTTGTATAAGAGTTATCAACATACCCGATGCTGTACAGACTAGGTGATGATGATGATAATGAAAAGATCGTTTTTAATATGAACGCAACAAATGGTTCTATTGTGTCTTCCCTTGCCGCTATAAGTAAAATTGTTGATCCTAAAGACATTACAAATTTACACCAGACAATATTCAACAATGATTCGGATCACACTATGTTTAAGTTGATCAGTGACTTTCAAATGAAAGGGTATAAGGTCAAGTGGGAAGGAGACAAGCGGTTTTTACTTTCTTTTTTGCTCATCAGTCTGCTACGCAAGTTCTCTAAAGTAATTGTAATGGATGCCACATAAAAAACAAATAGACATCGTCTACCTTTTGTCAACGTTCTGGGTACTGGAAATATTGGCTATCCCAGCTTAAAAACATTTTGTATCACTAGTGGATGGGAATAACAAGAAACAAATGAAAGTAATGAGTGGGTAGCTACTCAACTTTGTGGTATAGTCTGACCATCCCACCAAACTATATTTCCTCAAACATTTGTTACTGATAATGAAAGTGCTTTGATGCGAGCATTGAATATCATCTTTCCTGACTCAAAAAAAAATATTATGCAAATACATATGCGTTATTAGTACAGTATTTTTTTATGTAAAATATAATTTAGCATGGAAACAGCAGCATGACAGAATCTTTTGATGTCAATCCTCATCCCCCCCTTCCGATTATAAAAAACGGTTAGGGCAACTAAAGCGTAATATCTCGGAAACATGTGGTAATCGTTCAACTGGGCATGGTTGTGATTTATGCAGTATGGCTCATCAGGCTGGTTGTTCAACCAATGATTATGCCACTAAAAACTACTCAAAGGTTTTATTCATCTCAGTGGTATTATAGCAGAAATGTTTAACTGCGGAATCTCACCAACAGCAATGGGAACTTGAGAAGTAGAAAGAGTATTACCTATTACTTGGCTTCTGGTTTGGGGACTTGGGAATCTAATAAAGGAAACTAGTGGAAGTTCTTCTATATTCCACTGGTAATCTGACTCATCACTACCAAACTAGTACTCTTGATTTTGACTAAGTTAAAGTGTGTTCTCGATCTTCAATTAGATTTAGATATTTAGATCCAAGATAGATATCTCCTAAACCTCCAAGTAAGGAAAATATGATACTCTTGATAATACACAACCAACAAACCAGTATCTCCCACTCCATCCATTAAGCTTCGTATTGTTCCCCAGTTTAAATCTAGTAACTGATTTAATCCCTCCTTTTGCTGTTGAAAAAGTAAAAAATCCAGCTGCTGATTGAAATTGTGGATTCCGATCACTTGCTTTTAAATTACTTGGTTCAGAAGAGATATACATAAATGTAAAGAACGTCATACTCCTTCATTATTTAAAAAATATTGATGTTGATTACAAAAAAAATTATAATTATGGTCGACTTGGGGTGTGTGAGAGGGAGGGGGGGTTGTAAATTGATGAAATCAATTTTTCTTATAAGAACTATAAGAGTATCATTAGTGGGACGATTTACCAATGTCCAACTAATTTGCACTATGTGAAATCTTTTTATTTCATAATAAAGATAAAAGATACTAATAATCGATTTGGATTAAATATCAAAACTCAATTTACTATACCACCATGAGATGAAAAAAATAATAATATTTGAAAAACGTTAACCTGTCACTAAGATATAATTGTTATGGTTATTTATATATATAAACCATATCCGATTCTACTTGATTTCATAGAGCAGGTATTTTTTTTTCTCAATCAAGTAAATGTATTTTATTATATCGCTTTCGACATATGGATCGAATATCAGAAACACTTTTATATAGACGATCAAAGAATTGCGCAATTCCAAGTTATGTAACATTGTATTTTGCTGTAAGATCAAATGTATATTCATGGTAGGGTGTACTGAACTCGGGAAAATAAAATAAAAACGGTAGATGACCGGATTATGTTGTCTTAATGATATTATACAAGCACACGATGTGACATTCATTTGACAATACAGCCTGTAGTACTTGCTTATACTTGTTTAAAAATAATAAAAAAAAAGTTTTCGTTCAGACCCATTTTCTCTTATATCTCCAAGCATATTATCATACGTTAATGGAACGAAAGGAGAAAAAAGGAAAAAGAAAATTACAGAGAAAGAAATCGATTGATCAATAAAAAATAAATATAAGATTGGGGTTGGATTTATTTCAAAAAATATTTCTTTTTAGCTGATGTAAAAGTGATAAAAAAAAACAGTTGGAGCCAAAAAGAAATATTTTCCATGATAAATAAAAATGATTTATAGATGAGATGATAAACTAAAACTTCATTCCGGTTTACTGTAGAAAAACATAAAAATATGAATGAAAGCGTGGGAAACATTAATTTTCCCACGTTCGCTTCGAAGGAATTAGTATATTTGAATCGCGAACATACAAAAAAAAAACCAGTCTCTTTTTCTTTCTTCTTTCCGTTTCTTTTCATTTTATTCCCTATTTTCAAATACAAATAATAATAACTATGTCAACTGTAGTTCAAAGTTTTATTCCCGTTGCTAAGGATTCTCATTTTCCTATTCAAAACATTCCTTTTGGTGTATTTTCTACTGCGCAACAAACTGTAAGTAATCATTTACAAAAAAACTATTTATAAAAAGCTTAGAACATAACAGGATAATTCCTCTTTTTTTTATTGATGATAATAAAATTTTATATTGTTATTATCTATAGACACCTCGTGTTGGTGTTGCCATTGGTGAACAAGTTCTTGATCTTGCAGTTATTGCTAAAGCTGGTCTTTTGAATGGTATTGAAGGATTAAATGATCCTGTGGCCGTGTTTGATAAGGTACAAAAAAAAGGAACAACAATAGCAGAAGGATGAATGGTTGGATAATGATGAATATAACATTTATGATTGTGGTCATTCTTTTTTTTAATAATATGTTTTCTTTGTAATAATAAAAAGCCTGCTTTAAATGAATTTATGGGTTTGGGTAAACCTGTATGGCGTGCAACTCGATTGGCAATTCAAAAATTGTTGTCTGAAAATGAACCCACATTAAGAGATAATAGCGAACTTCAAGGTCGTGCATTAGTAAAACAAGCAGATGTTACTATGCATCTTCCTGCACAAATCGGGTAAGTTTATTTATTTCTATATGGGTTAAGGCCAAAAAAAAAAGAAATATTTGTGGTGGTTATTAACTAATCATGAAAATTTTAATAATAGTGATTATACTGATTTCTATTGTTCGCGCGAACATGCAACAAATGTTGGTATCATGTTCCGAGGCAAGGATAACGCGTTACAACCTAACTGGTAATGGTTTGTTTCTTTTTGATGGTGTTGTTGTTGTGTGAGAAAGACAATTTGTGTGGGAATTAAAAAAAAAAAGGTATACAAAAGATGAACATGAAACACCTTAATAATTAAAATGTAATCTGTAGGCTTCATATTCCTGTTGGATATCATGGACGTGCTTCATCACTTGTAGTATCAGGAACTGATATTCGTCGACCTGCTGGACAGCGTATTACTCCTCAAAACAAAACTAGTCCATTTTTTGCACCATCTGCAAAGTTAGATATTGAACTTGAAGTGGTAAGAATAACGTTCTTTTTTTTTTTTTTTTTTTGTTTTTTGAAAAAAAAAAAAAGAAATATTAAATATTTTTATTTTTTCTAGGGATGGTTTGTAGGTAAAGGTAACACTTTGGGTGAACGTATTGATATTGCTGATGCTAAAGATCATATTTTCGGTTTGGTTCTTGTTAATGACTGGAGTGGTAAGCTATTTTTTCATTGTTGTTGTTATTATTGTGTTATATAGAATTTTCAATTCATATTTTTATTAAATTATAGCACGAGATATTCAAGCATGGGAATATGTTCCACTTGGTACGTATTAAAAAAAAAAAAGTGGTTAGTTTTGACGGAGAAGCAAACGATCTTGAACAAAATAGTTTTAACAGTAAAAAAAATAAAATATTATAGGTCCCTTCCTTGGCAAAAACTTTGGTACAACAGTTTCTCCTTGGATTGTAACATTAGATGCATTGGAAGAATTCATGGTAGATGGTCCTTCTCAAACTGAACCAGCTCCATTAAAATACCTTCAAGAAAATAAAAAATCCGCTTATGATATTGATCTTGAAGTTCAAATTAAACGTGAGTAAATTTTTTTTTTCTTGGGCAAACAAATCAACACATGATTCCAACAATAAATAAAACACTAACGAGATAAAATAAAATAGCAAATCAAACATCCAAGTTTGAAAAAGTCGCATTATCCAATCTCAAGTATATGTATTGGTCTGTTACACAGCAGTTAGCCCATCATACTGTAAATGGATGTAATATGCGTCCTGGTGATATGTGTGCAACTGGTACCCTCTCTGGACCTGTAAGTTATCAATTACAACATAGCAAATATAATAATTTATATATTAATAAATGGATGTGGGGGTTTTTTTTAATAGGAAAAAGAGAATTTTGGATCATTATTAGAATTATCATGGAATGGAACAGAAAAAGTTATTTTTAAAGAATCAAAACAAGAACGTACTTTCCTTGAAGATGGTGATGAAGTAAATCTTACTGCTTATAAAGATAGTAAATCTGGTTATCGTATTGGTTTTGGTGATTGTCACGGTAAAATTTTACCGTGTTTGTATGATAATGATGCATAAATAAAATAAAATAAATAAATAAATAGTTTTTTTTTTTCATTCCTTTCCTTTTCTCTCTCTTTCTCTCTCTCTCTCCCTCCGAACTTACACAATAAAAAAAACACTATATATAACTTTTTTTTTATAACATCAAAAATAAAATAATAATAATAATTATTGCATCAAATAATGTCATCTATTGAAGGGAGTGGTGGTATACCACATTATGCTGCTGATGCGCGTGATCAACCTTTAGGCCTAGAAGACAAAGGTGGTGCAGAATGGAAAAAAGATATGGAAAATATACATTGCAATATGCGTACACGAGGATATCTTCCTATTGAAAATTATGGAATTATTGGTAATCTGCATACTGTTGCATTATGTGGTACAGATGGTTCCATTGATTTCTGTTGTTATCCTGAATTCGATAGTCCAAGTATCTTTGCAAGAATCCTCGACAAGGATAAAGGTGGACATTTCTCTATTGCACCTGAATCTCACGTTAGTAATAAACAGCAATACATGCCCAAGAGTAATATTTTAGCCACACGATTTTTATCAGATGAAGGTGTAGCTCAAGTCATTGATTATATGCATCGTCCTGAACGTAATCAACGTCTTTCATCCAAACCTCTATTACCATGGATTATTCGCCGTGTTCAAATTGTACGTGGTTCGGTCAAATTGAAAATGGAATGTTATCCTGCGTTCAATTATGCCAGGAGTTCTCACACAACCGAATTAATACCTGTCGTACAACACCAGTCAGATGCACATGCGCATGGAGGAGATAGACCTTTGAAATTTTATCCAGAAGATGATGAAAAATTCATTACATGCCAGAAACGTATCGAGTTTAAATCAGACAATTTAACCATGGATTTACGATATCTTATAAAATTGGGAGACAATCAACCTTTACCAGATATAAAGTTTCATATTGACAGCGAAGTATGTGAAACGCATGGTCATAAGGGTCCTGGTGTTTATGCCGAATTTGAAATGTATGAAGGACAAGAAGTTTACTTTATCTTCCGCGAGGTGCCAAAAGTAACAACTATCACTGGTATACATTCTGTAATGGATCCTCCTTTGACACTTAGTTTAATGGCGGCATTGTTCAGACAAACATCAAATTATTGGTTAAAATGGATTGGTCAAATGAAATATAAAGGAAGGTGGCGCGAGCATGTAATGCGTAGTGCAATGATTTTGAAGCTTCTCACATATGAACCGGTAAGCAAAATATAAAATAAAAATCATTACTATTTATTATTATTGCTAATTAGAAGCAATTCTTATTCTTTTTGTTATTACTAAAAAAAAAAAACAAGACAGGAGCTGTGGTAGCTGCACCCACGTTTGGTATACCAGAAGGTAAATTGCTTACAACAATTAAGAGCCGAAAAAAAAATAACGAAACTAGTATGCTTTTTAGTTGCTCATATTTTTTTTTTTTGTTATTTATAAATACGATAGCTATCGGTGGTGCTCGTAATTGGGATTATCGTTTTCTTTGGGTTCGTGATTCTGCTTTTACAGTTTATGCGTTTCTTCGATTAGGTTTCACAGAAGAAGCAGCAAAGTTTATGCAATTTGTCGAAAAACGATGTGCGGATTTGGTAAATTAAATTATATATATTACAAATGTTTGTTTGTTTTATTTTGTTACTTCCATCTTTTTAGTTAAGTATTGAATATTATATATATATAATAATTTATTATTAGAATCCGGACGGATCTCTTAATATCATGTACAGTATTCACGGTGAAAAGAAATTGGAAGAAATCGAATTGAATCATTTGGATGGTTATCGTAGTTCAAGACCAGTACGTATTGGTAATGGTGCTTATGATCATCTTCAGCTCGATGTTTATGGAGAATTAATGGATTCTATATACTTGTATAACAAGTATGGAGCTCCAGTTTCATATGAAATGTGGTGTGCAGTAAAGAAATTGGCGAATTATGTATGTGCTAATTATGCTCAACCAGATATGTCGATTTGGTAAATTTTATTTCTTTTCCCTGCTCTTGATTATTCTATGTAATTTATCTTGTAAAGAAAAAAAATGACAAATACTTGTTAAAAATTTATATAGGGAAGTGCGTGGTAAGAAACAAAACTTTACATATTCAAGAGTTATGTCATGGGTGGCTCTTGATCGTGCACTTCGACTTTCAGAAAAGCGAATGTTCCCCTGTCCTGATCGAGAAAAGTGGATTCGAGTGCGTGACGAAATTTATGAAGAAATTCAAACCAAATGTTGGAATCCTGAATTGAAAATGTTTACACAAAGTATCGAGTCACCAGATGCAGTTGACGCCAGTTGTTTAATTATGCCACTTGTATTTTTCAGTTCACCTGTTGATCCACGTATGTTATCCACTATTGAAAGAATTTTACTTCCTCCCGAGAAAGGTAAATGACACTTGTATAAATTAGTTTTTTTTTAAGAATGATGGAAACCATTTAAAATTAATATAAAGAATCCGCATGTAAAATAGTATGCATGTTTTGGTGTTTTATAAGCAATTATTTTACTAATTTCAAATAATAATATTTGTATTACTGTTAATTATTATTTTTTCAGGCGGATTATTAGCAAATAATTTAGTATTTCGATATAACTTCTTAACAACGGATGATGGATTAGGTGGATTGGAAGGTGCTTTCTCTATGTGTACATTTTGGTTGGTGGAAGCTATGGCTCGCGCAGGAAAATATGATCGAAAATATTTGCAAAGAGCAGTTTTAATGTTTGAAGAAATGATGTCATATGCAAATCATCTGGGAATTTATTCAGAAGAAGTAGCTCGATCTGGTGAATTACTTGGTAATGTTCCCCAAGCTTTTAGTCATCTTGCTTTTATAAGTGGTAAGTTTTTCTTTTGTTTTAATAGTTTTTCTTTTCAGTTTTATTTATAATTTCTTTTAATTCATTTTCTTTTCTACGCTCTTTCTTATTAGCTGCGTATAACTTGGACCGTACACTCGGTAACTATTCTAGTTAAAAAAAGTAGAAACAATAAAATAAGTAAGGATGAGAAATGTAGTTATTAAACCATTAATATATTTGGATGATAAATTGTTAAAGAAATCCATGACAACAGAAAAAAAGGGGGTTGCGTGATTGTTAAAAGTTCTGTTAGTTTTTTTTTGGTTGTAAAAAAAGTTAGGGGGGGGGGATAATATCAGCATTCTTTCTTAACAATTTTTTTTTTTCATTTTCATTTTCTTTTTTCATTTTATTATTATTATTTGATTCTTTTGATCTTATTGTTATCCGTGTAACATACATCTTGTATTTAATATCTTAAAACTTCTCTCTTCTTTCTCTTCATATTCAAACCTATTTTATATCATGAAGACAATTCGATTAGGATTAATCGGACGTCGATTCGATGACCAATACACTTTTGATCTTCAAGGATATGTAAATAATTTATTTCACACCCTAATACAAGTATCCATAAAAAAAACATACATATATTTACATATATTTACTATTATGTTTGCTATTATATTAGCTGTCAATCCATGACTTTAATTCGGCCATGGAATTATTTTGTGAAGCCGTTCGACAGGATCCTCCACCTGGCCATAAAGGAATCTGGATAGCAACACTTTTAACGTTATGGGTAATTGTTGCAGGAACAGTGTACATTCTCTGGAATTTCTTACTTTTGAAAGAAAATTCTTATATCCTTTTGATTTTACCTGGTATCATGTTATTAAGTTCTATGTTATGGATTTGGCGATATCGACATTTAAATAATATAGTAAGTTAGCAACAGTGTAGTAATAAGATATTAAGTATATGTTTCCCCACATAATATATATAGCTCTATTTTTGTTATATCTTTTTTACTTCAATAAATAAAAATAGCTACTATTTTTATGCATCGAGATAATGTTGACTGACAAAAAAAAAATTACTATTTTCATCTAAACTAGTTTCAACGCAGAATTGTAGAACTGTGTAGCCGAATTAATGCCAGTGAAAATATTCGTGGAGTTAATTATCGTTTAACAAAATATGGATCAGATGTTCAACGTCCATATGATTGTGAAGATAGTATTTTTGGCATAAGTGGTGATGGTAGAGGTAGTAGTCGAAGAAATATTACAACACTTTTTGGTAGAAAAACTCGTTATGTAATTAATAAATATTATTCTTTTTTTTTCATCTCCATAGCGAAAACAAAAAAAAAGATATATATATATTCATCCATGATAACTAATAATAATTAAATGTAAATCATTCTTTATACTATTATCATAGGTATTGGTTATTGAATTCGATGATCGATATCGTGCATTACAAATGCAACAACCAGCAGTACAACCACCAGAATTTGTCTTTTATCCTCACTATCGATCAGGATCCCAAGAAACTTATCTTCATCCTCCTTATTCTTCTTATCCTCCACCTCCGACAACATTCAAATTTAATACCATGACAACTAGTACAGGAACAGCGGGTGGTTCAACAGCAGTAAATGCTACATATTCACCTTTACCTGATGAAAAGATTCAATCACCACATTCCCCACCTTCATGGACAGCTGGAACATTATATAATCATAGTCATAACAGCAATGGTAATAATAATACCAATAATTGGATTGATTGTGAAAAACAATAAGGATACAATCAATCCAGATGAATCTTTGAATGTGGGGTTTATTATTATTATTATAATGAGTTTATTATTAGGCCGTATTATTATTATTGTGATTATTATTAATGTATAAGATAGGGTGAAAAATATTATTTATCATTTTTATAAAAACGGCATTATTATAAAAATGATACAAAAGTACGTAATGCTTGCCAATAAAGAAAAAAAAAAGAGATATAAGATTGTGGTGTGTGTGTTTGCGTGTGTGTGTGTGCCATTAGAAAAAATTTTTTTTTAGGTGTATTAGGTTGGGGCCATGTGGTAAATGTATATTTAAACTACAAAAATATGATACAAAAAGAAAAAAAAAAGTTGGGTGTAAAAAAAAAGAGTGATAAGAAAAGAGAGATAGATTGTATTGTAATTGTATACTTTCTTTTTTGTGTTAAGTATTTGATAAAGTAGTAGTATTCGCAGCCTTCTTTTGAGCATAAGCAAAATGAACATTTTCAAATGTTTTATATTCATTTGCTTCAGTCCAACAAGTCTTTAAATGTTCTTCATATTGTTTTATAGGAATATTAAGTGTATTACAGATTTGTGGACCAAGTGCTTGATAATATGCTTGCCATGATTGTAGAGTAAGTTGACCCAGCTATTATAAAAATAAACAAATATATATATTTTTTTTTATGTCAGTTATAGATGATCATTTCTACAATATAATTTTATTTTTATTATTATTACCTTTCCAGCCCATTGTCCTCCAGGACAAGAGATAAAAGTTGTTGTCACATTTGTCAATTCATCCTGTTTTTCTAGTCGCTCTTTCAAAGAGCGTCCTATCTGCGGATCAATATGCTGTATTTCCATCACTTCCACCAGTTTGTTGTTCAAGTCGAGTGTCTTAGGTCCTGCCCGATACATTTCTGTGTCTTGTTCTGCTAATTCAATCCACCCACCAGGCTTTAATAGTCTTGTAAGTTCTATTAGTACTTTTGACCATTGTTTATTTTTGATACCGAGACCAATAAATCTATAATTATATAAAGTTTAGTTGTTTTAATCTAAATAATCAAAAAATTTAAGATTTTTTCAAATATCAATGTTGTATTACATACCGCATGAATATATAATCAAATGACGCGTCTTCAAAAGGAAGACCATCAAGTAGATTGTATTGATGAAATGAACAATTGGATGGTTTGATATCACGGGGAAACATTGGATTAATATCTATCCCCACTACTTGAGATTTTGGATATTCGCCTGCGATTTCCATTGTCCATGAACCTGGTCCACATCCAACATCTAATACACGTCCTCCTTTACGTAAAACATCACTCACAGGTGCCAAGTAATTTCTAATTAGAAATAAAAAAAATGTTTCCCCAACAAAAGAGTAAGTTATAAGAAAATATGTTTTTTCGTTTCTTGTTCATTTAATTATTTACCCTTGGATAGCAAATCGGACCATGAAATGTAATAAATGAAGTCGGTCAACCTCATCATCATCACAAGGTAACATATATGGACATGATGGTAATAAATGATATTTTCGTCCAGACATCCACATATATTCTAAATCATCTATTGTTCCAGAAGGTGTATGGTGACTCGTATTTGCACTAATAGTCGTATTGATACTGTTCATACTTGTTGTATGTTGTTTCGAGTCGGAGTGGTGCGTCGCTACCTTTGATAAAGGATGCACGGATGCAGGGATAGGAGGTACAACAAGTGCATCTGTTGCTATGCTATTATTATTATTATTATTATTATCCGTTACTATGGTGTTTGGTGTCGTTTTCGTATTTGGTGATTTATGGTTATTACTTTGATGATTAGGTGATGGTATAGAAGGTGTATCGAATCGAAATGACGTTAATGCACGTAATGGTCGAAACCTTGAACGAGGACTCGAGATTGGTGAAGGAGAAGATTGTTTGCGCATCTTGACATGACCGTCATCTGTCGTTGATGAAATGATAGAAGGTAAGGGGTATTCACGAGTATAATTGCTATTAGGTTGATTATTATTAAAATTATTATCCGATGAAGATGAAGTAGATGTCCATTGATGATGAGGTGATGAATAAAGGTCTGTAATAGTACTAGGACTTCTTTGACGACCACCAATATGAGATTGTTGATTGCCCATTAAAGCATGTGATATAATAATAAGGTAAATATATTTTTTTTTTTCGTCTTTGATAGAAATATAAATAAAAAAAAAAGAAAATGAAGAAAAACAATAAAAGGAGATGAGGGTATATATTAGATATAAAGGGAGTGGAAGGGGTTTGTTTTTTTTTTTTTTTTTTTTTTTTTTGTAAAAGGTTTTGTGTTAGAAATTAAAGATAGAAAGAAAATAGAGAAAAGAAGAAAGAGAAGAAGAGGGAAAAAAAAAAAGAAAAAAAGAAGAAAACAAAAAATTATATGCGCCACTCATAATATAAGTTTTTCACGAATTTAGGCGGGAAAAATTTGGGTTTCATGCGTTTTGTACAACAACGTGTAAAATACATCATATAATATATTGCATTTTTTTTTTATTTATTATTATCATTATTATCCAGAAAAAAAAAGTATTTATATAATGACGTGGCTGGTTTTTTGCTGACCTATTAACAAAAAAGTATCTTATTATGTTATAAAAATATCAACCAATTGGTACTAAATCTTTTTTTTCTCTTTCGAATATAATGTAAATAATAAAAACAGCCACTCCCAATAAAGTAAACTTCGTGCGGTAATGCCATTTTAAGACAATCAAAACGCTCTTTAACTCCGCTCGATCATTTTTATTCCAATTGAGTGGTTCTGCTTTTGTGATACTCATGATATCACTACATAAAAAGATGATTACTATCAAAAAAAAAAAAAGTGTACCCAGAGAATTCGTATTACAAGCCACCAAAAAAATAAAAGGGAAAGATAAGAATTATATATATTTTCAAAAAAGCAAAACATATACACACTTTTGTATAGACATAACTATTTCTTTTGATATAACATGAATATATAGATATATATGTCTATATTTAAAATAACAAAGATTATTTCTTTTGTTGTATTTCTTTATGTTTCATGTTTTATTAAAGTTAAAGAAAAATACTTTTCTACAAATAATTTTTTTTTTCATTTTCTTTTTTAAAATAAAGTGAACAGGTATAAAAAAACCTGTTTTTAAATATATTATAATCAGAAAGGGTGTGTCGCCCAGGGTGTTGTAGAATCACAGGATATCATTAACTACCCAACATATTCATCATATGTAAGAAATTATAAGGAGGTATGCCGAAGCATCCTCGCAGATAAGTTTCCTACTGATTGGATAAAGAAAAAAAAAAACTATTTACCAAGGTCAATCGCCTTTTTATAGTTTTTTTTCCCTTTAAAATTTTTTTCTCATTCCGACTATTTATTAGCTCCGATTTTTTTTTTAACTCGGCCACACCGAAGCTGAGAAAAAGAGAGCCCTGGGAACAAAATATTTCAATTTGGGAGAATTGATATATTTTTCATGCAATGAATATGTTATGCACAAAGTGAACAATAATATATCATTTATCAAACTGTTTTTTATATATTTTTTTAATAGTAATTATTTTGCTATATTGAATTATATACATTTTTTTTTCATATTTACTGAGTTTTTTAATAAGGCTATATTACCCAGGTAAATTGATTATTTTACCGAATTAAAGAATAGCATTTTTCATATGTATACTCCGGCATACAATAACTATCTTTTAACCTTTGAAAAAAAATTATGTTTTCGATCTAGAATATGACTTTTTACATAAATATGAACAAAAAAAAAAAAAAAAAAAATGAAAAGCCAAATAAATTTTATTATACATATGCAATTTTTTTTTTTTTTTTTTTTTTTTTTTACAAATTTCCTTCCAAGAGGCTAAAGAAAAATAAAAGATGGGAGAAATCTAAGCTACTTGTTGTAAATCTTCGGTTGGAATATTAGACACAGCAGTGGTAGATTTCATTTTTAAATCCTCGGATACAGCTGCTGATGAACTTTGATTTACTAAAGATAAATATGCGTTCCAACCAAGTGAAACAATATTAGAAACCATTAAACGATAATTCAATGGTGTAAAATAAAAATTAATAAGTTGAACAGCTGGCCAAATCTAATAATAATATTTTGTTTTATTTGTTAGTAAAAACGAAATGTATATTATTTATCCCTTTATTATATCTTACCTTATAATTGGCTAAAACTGCAGTGGTATATCCATTCTCTAATTTTTCTTGAATTTGATTCACTGATTTTCCTTCTAAAAGACCTTGAGCCGAGAAAAATACTAAACAATATTTGTAATTAGATATCACTATATTACTAATATTTTATACTTTTTTTTTATCAAGTTACCTCCAATAAAGATGGGTGCACATAAGAATTGATCTGCTGCCACCTTTTTCAAAAGCGCTAAAAAAAGGGGTTTTTTTTTCATTTTAGTATAAATATAGTTTGACCACCCTTTTTTTTTTCAATATGCTTACTTGTAATTGGAGTTGTTCCCTTGATATTGAGTTCGACAAAACGATACCAATTACTTAAAACCGGACCTGCAAAACAGCCTCCAAATCCTGCCATTCTCAACGTTCTAAGTTGTATATCAAATTAAATTTTTTTTTTCAATCAACTTTACAAAAAAAAAATCACTCAATTTTTTTAAAATACCTTGCAACTTCATGGTGTTCTATGCCTTTTCTTTCAATAGCTTGTTGTGCAATGACATCACCTAATAAAAAAATAAACATCAGATCTATAAATATTTTCTTTTAAAATAGGAAGAAAAAAAAGTTCTTCTTACCCGTGCCAAATAAGAATGCTATTTTATTAACCAGGAAAAAAAAACCGAAGAGAAAAACGAAATTAACTGATTAGTCCTATAATTTAAAAAAACGATCCATTAATAACTCAAATGAAATTTACCGGTTGTAATACATTGAACCAAAATAGGTCGCTTTGAAAGAACTCTATTATACCAAGCAAACATGTTTTAATTGATTTTGTTTTTATGCTTGTGTGAGAACATAAGGAAGTATGTGTACCTTTTTTTTAAGTTAAGGATTTATATAAACAACAAACCGGAACGGAAAGCCGGTAAACTTACTCCGTGGTAAAATGTTTTGCAGCTCTTTCTAAAAATTGAACCAAATCGAAAGGAAAAAGCTTTCTTGTGTATACCCACACTACAAAAAGAATCATTGATGAACTATATAAGATATTCGATATAATTAGCAAATGTGTTATATGCAGCATGCACGCGATAACTTTCGGTTAGTACAATATAAATATTGAGTTACTCTGAAATATCGAAATAGCTAAATATTCCAGCTCAAATGAAGTTTTGGGGTGTTGAATTATTAAAATATCCAGTTAAAAAGCACTAAAATGATAAGTGTAGGACTTATTATCTGTGAGCAAACTCATTATAGATCTAGCTTTAAAGGAATGATAAAAAGGTAGATGGGATATTTGAGTGGCTAATAGAGTTGTTCATTTGGTTGGGGCACTCGACTCGTTAGAAGTGAAAATAATTTTATTGGTTGAAGTACACGATTCGATAAGCTATATAAGTCAAAATATTGATCCAGCTATTTGATCTGTACTCGACAATTCACGCCCATTGGCGACCATGGTTACCAGTAGCTATTATATTAATATTCCATTTCAAAAGGCTCATCTGTTCTTCTTTAATATCAATTACAGCTCTTTATTAATAGCAAAATTACTATACGACTATAACAACTCATAATAAAACTCAAAAATTGATTCATGCTTAATACCTATTAATTACATTTTAAATACAGATATTAGTATCACTACTTATTAATATTGGATGTAGCTCGTCTTCTATTGGCGCTCTTGTACAGTATGTAATACTTTTTTAGTAGAACAATTAGATATATTATTAAAAAGCAATTATAGAACTGGAAAAATAAAAATATTAGTGAAGTAATAATCGCTTTCCTAAACTTCTTGAAAATAATAGTCGAGTCAAACTTTAAAAGAGGAACATCAATCTCTTCTTGTACTGCTTTATATATTATTATCTATAAAAATTAACCTTTTACAATAGGAACTAATCCTTTTCCCCTTAAAGCAAGATATCAAAAGCGGTCATTTTATTAGATATATATATAGTATAATTAGCAGTTTATCACATAATAAATAAATAAAGATATTAAATTAAATAAAACAATACAGATAAAACAAGGAGTAATAAATGTTTCCAAATTTTTTGAAAAAGAACAAGTATAATAAAATATAATACATATTGCGATAATACAAAAATACATTTTGTTTTTGTTGCTTTGTTAAAACATACGTTATATAAAACCATTAATAGGTAATAAATAATAATAATAATAATGTGTTGGTTAAAAGACGGTACCCTTGACTTGAGAGACCTTTTTAAGATCAATGTCACGAATCAAGAAAGTCCAAATGATAGCTAAACCCATAATGCCTGTGCCAGCAGCAAGCATTCTTGTCTGAGCATAACCATAGGCTTCTTGAATAGCCAGTCTTGTTTCACTTCCAACTTCATAACTCAATTGTGTTGAAAGGTCCTCATAAATAAGGTCTAAATTTTCCAGCTCTGAAGTAGGGAGAAGTCGTATAAGTGCAGGTTGGAATGTATTTGTCCAGATAGCACCGCAAATGGTAGGACCTACAGCATTTCCTACAGTACCAACGACGGAGAGCAGACCAAGTGTTGCAGCGACATGTTGATGATCGACGGCGGCCAAGATCGCTAATTGTACAACAATAATAAAGATACTTCCACCAATTGAAGTAAAAACTTGACACATGACAAGATAACCAACAGATTGATTGGGACGACGGAAATAAATCATTAAACCTTGTGCAAAAATGTAAATCGGAACAGCAATGTATAAAAGCCATTTGAATCGTCCAGTTTTGCGGATCAAAAAGCCAACACCTAGCAAGAGAAGACCTGATACGACATCAAATGTATTGCCCACATAACCGGATTCGGAAATGGTTAGATCATTGACAACTTGTAAAAAGGATGTAAAGTAGTTAAACCAGCAATAGTAAGAAATTTGATAGGTTGCGTTCAATAAACATGCACCAATAACTGTACGATCGCGCAATAATTTCCAGTTGAGTAATGGTACAGGAGCAATATAAACTTCGTAAAAAATAAAAATAAATAGCATAATAAAACCAACAACAATCATGGCAATAATGTATGGAGTTTCCCAGCCATTAGGGGCACTATCAGCAATAGTAAATGGAAGAAGGAACACTGTGAGACCAGCAGAGAAAACAAAAACTCCAATAACTATATAATAATAATTTGAAAAAAAAAATATTTTGTATAAGTATATATATTCGACTTACTTTTCAGTTTGTTTTTTAAAATATAAAGCGATCTCTTTTTTTTTTTTTAAGAAAAAGAACTTACCATCAAATTCAATAAAGTAATACCAAACAGTTTGAAAAATTGTTTTATCACTTTTTTCTTTGTGTAGAACACCTTGCTTTTCAGCCTTGCGAATGTTAAATTTCAAAATAAAGTATAATGGAGCGGCGACAACGGGAAAGATAATAGAAAAGGCACCGAAACCCCAACGCCAGCTAATGTTTTCATAAAAGCCTTCAGATGCTTTAGCGCCAGCAAATGCAGTAATAATATATGGAGAAGATGTAAAAGCAAATGCAAGACCTCGATTTTTTAACTTGGAGGCATCAGCAGTAATAACATCAACAGAAAAAATCATTCCTCCAAAACCGATAGAATAGAAAACCTAAACAAATATGATTTGAAACCAAAAAAAAAAAGAATTGTCATCAGTATACTATATATTGTTTTTGTTACTAGTAATTAATAAACTATGTTAGCTTAAAAAAGAAAGTAGTTGATATTTTACATATGCGGCACAAAAAGTAGGAAGATTGTTACAAGCAGCCATCATGACTAAACCTAAGGTAGCAAAGGTGACCATGATAAGAAAACCTTCAGCACGACCCCAAAGATCCAATACTTTTGCTAATGGGATATAAATTGCAGCTGAAATAGCACTTGCAACAATATAGATAACGTTTAAAAGTGAATGCGTAGAGAATTCACTAGTGACGTAAGGAAGTAGATTGTATAAAATAGAGCTTTGAAATGCATTAACAAAGTAAAGAAACCAAATACTATTATATTGAGAAAAATAATTAAGTTATATATTTATATAGATATTAGCAGCTAATAAAAATATACTTATGTAATCACATAATGAAATAACTATAATTACGATAAAGAAAACATACTTAATGAACACGGCAATCAATGTTTTCTTTGACCATGTCAAAGTTACAGCTTCAACAGCCTGAACACCCTTTTGAACATTATCATCTACTTGTTCTTCTGTTGCAGAATTCTTCTCACTCGCAGCAACACTGTCAGCATCAAATTCTTTTTGTGGCAGTTGTTTTTCTTCTGTAATTGAACCATTTGTTTTTGCTGTATCATCGGATGATCGAAGGACAATTGATCGAAACCTCGAAAACACTTTCATTTCCTTAAATATATAAACCAAAAAGGCGAGGAGGATAAGAAAAAAAAAGGAAAGAGGGGCCAAAAGGATAAAAGAAATTTACTCATTATATAGAATTTGTATATTTATATATACAAACTCATATCAATGTGGTACAAAGTCCAACAAAGTTTTTTTTTCCTTGTAGAATTGGTTCTTTTTTTTTACCATTCATAAAGTCTTGGTAGTACTTTAACGCCGTGGTAATGATCTTATTATGTTAATATGTCATTATATACGACTGCTGTTAATAACTACATCTATCTTTTATTACAATATTGGTTTGAGTGTTTTATACATGTCATTAAAAAAGTATGAATAGCTCAATATAATTGCAGAATAAGGAATATAATTATAAGTAAAAACAGTAAAAAGAATTCACGTAAAGAATACAATAGAGTTAACCAAGCCTCTTTGTAAAGTTTCACAACTTAGAATTTCGCTGGTATGTGTAACAATGCAGTAATTTTACCATGCTTTTTACTTTTTTATCAGATTGATCTTGATCTAATGTTTAGGTCCCCGATAAAAGAGGAAAAGTATAGAAAAGCCGCGGATATTTATGCATAATCATAGTACACAAAGTTTCGCTATAAAGGTACACGATTGTTACCTCAAGTTATTTTTTTAAAACCCTTTCTGAATCATATCTTATAAAAGTATATAAAGTATAAATAGTACTTTGTTAAAAAAACATGCACTTCCCGCAATTTCACAGTCTCAATTGAAGAATGTATCTCTGTTGTCATCATTACAAATATATTCTTCTGTATGCAATATAGATATAAAGCATAATGTAGCATCTATATGGATTATCGTCCAATTCTTCTTGTTCTCTTATTCTTGTATGGTAAGGGTCACTATTTTTTTTTTTTTTACAAAGTACGTATAATATCAGCAAAGTAGAACGAAGTTTAAATTAAATAACGTACATAGGATGTACGTATACAATTACGCCGACAAGCAGCCGTTAACAATCAAGGCTTATTCATGTAACATGAAGGAATACCAGTACAACAATCCTTGATTATATTACTGCGACCAGGAGCCAAAATTTAGAAAATTGGACTAAAGAAGATTCAATACGTAATTCCAATTAATCAATCAATATATAATTATGGAAAACTTCCATCCCCAACTGAAAACCACTACGTTTTGAACCCGAAAAACGGCTAGGACAACACACTCACAATTACTCTTGTAATAAATACCCACTAGTTCAACACCCTTTACCATCTCAATCCAAAATATCGCAGACATCAAGTAATCATTAGTATAGCAAGTTTTGTCGGAACGCCACATGAAATACTAAGATGCAAACGAAACAAACCAACCACTGTATATAGCATTTCAGAAAGCGAACAACAGGAACACCAAAACGAGCATATATCAATATCACCATTAACCGAAGAGCAAAAAATAAATAAATTGGATATCCCAGACTTACCAAAAGACCAAGACCCCAAAACTCGAAATGCATTTTTTTTAATTAATTTCAAAAATATCAATCCTGCATAGGCTGTGACGATACAAGTTTATCATGCACCAACGTAGTATTACAAGCATCCATTGATACAGGAGACGTACAATTGATTAGAACAAGACCTTACAAATATCGCTAGAAGAAACTGGAGCATTAAAAAAGGAATTGAATCGATTTTGCAGATTAGGTGTCATTGAACCGTCCAAATTACCATCGATGATATATGTTGATATAGAAAAAAGATTCAAACGCATTAATCAGATTTAGAACAAGTTTTGAATGTTTGGAAATTGCTAATCTAAAAGTGAATATTAAAAAATGTTCATGGTTTATACACGCATTGATCCTTATAAAACCAAAGCTATCCAAGAAAAATTAATTACAACCACCCAAGAACAAAACAAAGTTTTCTCGGTTGCTATAACTACGTTAGAAAAATTATAACTGGTTACTCGCAAAGAGCTCGGCCGTTAACAAAGATGACCGGTAACGATCCATTACCTAGGGGAGAAGCAGTAACAAAAGCATTCAATGATTTGATAACGGTTTTGATACAAACACTCGTACTATCACGACCCGATTACAAGAAAGCTTTTTACTTGATCACAGAGGAACGGAATTTTGGCTTGGGACGTACACTCGGTCAATTCTGTGATGATAGAAAAAAAGAAACCGCAATATGCTATCTATCCCGTTCCATCACCAAAGGAGAAGAGCCATTATCCGCAACAGGCTTGAAATGCGCAGCATTAGTATATTGCGTACAACAAACGCGACATTATCTTTTAGGAAAAAAATCCCATGTTGTTACAGATCACCAACCTTTAGCAGGCTACTTAAAAAAGAAAAACAACCCATTGGAAGGCATGCAAGAACCAGAGCATTTTTGAGCGAATACGATTTTGAGATTCATTGCACATTTCTTAAGTCGACCTCCTAGTTTTTCCCTTAACGCCAAGAATGATCACAAGCACGAAAACGATCGAGTTGACGTTAAATTGGAAGGATGGGAGAGTATTATAATACAGTAATATAGCACGAAAAAAAAGAATTTTGTGTATGTACTCCCATTAATTTTTTTTTATCGTGTTACTTATGTGAAATTATTTGGAAAGTAGATAATGGTTCTTGAATATAACTCATATATCTATTCACTATTACATGTTCTTTGTTTTTTGTTTTTTGTTTTTTTTTTACAAAATGTATTCTGATATTAAATCTTATAACAAAGCTTTTACGTATTAGACCCTAAACTTTGATATGACTTTGCCCATAATGTTTTTGCCTCTTTTTTAGTATTTTTAGCTGCTGCTCATTCGTGACTAGAAAGGCCTTGCTTACAATTAGATTGCTGACCCAACATATCATTTTATAATTGATAATCACGTGATGAGTCTTTTTTTTTATTCAATGTTTTTAAAGTATTCGGCGGCGCCGGTGATCGGGTTGGAGGTACAGTACGTGAAAATATATTTGGGCTTCGTTTCATATCAAATTTACTATTTTTATGTAGTGCAAGAGCGAAAAAGGCTGCATTTTATGAATGGTAAATTACTATATTTATAGCATGTAACAAATAGCTTGCTTTTACGGTAATAAGCATAGCTTGAATAGGAGATACTTTTTATTTATTTCTTTTCCTTCAACTCAATCTCGTAATAAAAACCTTAAAAATATACTAAACGTAGCGCAGGAACACAAAATCATTCTTAGGTATGTATATGTGCGTAACTATAAAACTTAGCGAATAATGTGTTGTTTTAAGGCGCGGAGAAATTTACCGGATTTTCTTTTTCGGGATGGATTCCACATCACCATCATTAATGCAAGAAGCAAAGGAGCGTACAAAAAGAAAGCTCAATAACAAAGAGCACATATACATGGTTGCTAGAAAAAACTTCACGTTTATTGGATTATTGCTGTCGTCAATGTGAATTTATTACTGATCGTGTGATTATTTATGTGTAATAATAATAACCACTTTCTAATAATTGAATGCTTGTACCGTCAATCTTACTTACTGTTTCTAGGGTGAGAGAAACATATCAATCCTGTCTTCACAACGGTGAAAAGATAAATGTAGCTCCTATATTCGTTTGTATTTTTCTTTACTTAATATTTGAGGAGCGTAAAAATTGAAGAAGCACTTTTTATTTCTGCTTAATATATTGTTATCTTTCATAGTCTGAGAAATCGTAAAAAATATCAAGAATTAGAAGTTAAGAATGATAAACAATTAAATACAGTAACCAATATGTGATAGAATCATACAGTACTATTTCTTTTTTGAATGCGAGTTAACAACCACTGATTCTAAAGAAAATAAGGAAGCGTAAGTTTTATATTAGTAGTAGAGGGATTTCAAAGAGTCGTATTGATGTGTTATTAACACATCATACAATAATATAATATAACATCTTAAGACAACACTCACTTTATATAACAGATACATATGGTAGTAGCAGTAATAGTCGTAGCAAGCCGGTTTTTATATGATACTGAATGTTAGTCATATAAAGTAAAATAGACAAAAGAAAGTAAGAGCGTAAATTTGTTTCGCTATTAACTTGGCACAACTTGTGCAAATTTGTTACTATACCAACAAACAAAACAAGAAACGTAGTAAACAACATTGTATGCGGAATATTAACTATTCTTTAATAGTATAAAATGAGAAAAGAAACATCCATTTAATTTTTTAATGCTTTGAAAATATAATAGAAAATAATAATAATAATAAAATGTATGTACAAAAATGCTTTATAAAATGAGTAGGGGAGATAAGAGGATGTTTCTTTTCCTTATATATATATGTATGGAAGGGGGGAGGAGATTCTGGAATAGGAAAGAAAAGAAGCTATACTAATAAAAAGAAAGATGAGTGAGAGAAGAGGTAGACAGGATATAAAAGTATGAAAAGTAAAAAAAAAAAGAAAGCTGAGGTTGTTTAAAAGTCTGCATCCAAAGTAAACTGTTGTTCTTCAGGATCCTTTGTCATAACACCAGCACGTTGATAATCAGAGACACGCTTTTCAAAGAAGTTAGTTTTGCCTTGAAGAGAAATCATATCCATAAAGTCAAAGGGATTGGTGGATTTGTAATGTTTTGGCAAACCCAATGAAACCAAGAGGCGATCAGCAACAAATTCAATGTATTGACACATAAGGTTAGCATTCATACCAATCAATGATACGGGCAAAGCTTCAGTTAAGAATTCTTGTTCCAAAGCAACAGCTTCAGTAATAATAAAACGAATACGGTCATGGGAAGGTTGGTTGCGAAGATGGGAGAAAAGCAAACAGGCAAAGTCAGTATGCAAACCTTCATCTCTGGAAATCAATTCGTTACTGAAAGTAAGACCAGGCATGAGACCACGCTTCTTTAACCAGAAAATAGAAGCGAATGAACCAGAGAAGAAGATACCTTCAACAGCAGCAAAGGCAACAAGACGTTCAGCGAATGAACCATTGGAAGAGATCCACTTGAATGCCCAATCAGCCTTCTTCTTGATGCAAGGAACTATTGAATAAAATATAATACGGAGTTTAGAAAATTATTTAGGAGAAGTGTTTTTCCTTTGTCTTCGACTATCAAAGTAACACAAATAGACTAATCCACGTACTTCGCGCACGTCGCGTGTCGCGTTATTAAAAAAATAAATTGGAAAAAGGGGAAAAACACGAAAAAAAATATAAAAAGAGAAAAACTTACTAGTTTCAATAGCATCAAAAAGCATTTCCTTTTCAGCATTATCCTTAATATAAGTATCAATAAGCAAACTGTAGGTTTCAGAATGAACGTTTTCAATCATGATTTGGAAACCATAAAAACACTTGGCTTCACTGATTTGGACTTCATTACAGAAACGTTCAACCAAGTTTTCATTGACAATACCGTCTGAGCTTGCAAAGAAAGCAAGAACACGAGAAATAAAGAAACGTTCATCGGCAGTCATCTTGTTTTCCCAATCGTTACCATCCTTAGAAAGATCGATTTCTTCCGCAGTCCAGAAAGAAGCTTCAGCCTTCTTATAGAATTGCCAGATCTAAAAAACATAAATAGTAGATTTAATATAAACAATAGATCAAAATAAAGTTGTAGATCTAGTTTGCAACAAAAGAAAAAGAAAAAAAAACCATACCTCATGGTATCTAATTGGGAATAAACAGAAACGTCTAGGATTCTCCTTTAAGATTTCTTCTTCTTCATTATACTTGGAATTCTTGACAACTTGTTCGGTGGGTTTGTTAATAGACATATCGGAAAGTTGCTTGGAAACGTCAGAAGTAGCGGTAGCAGCCATTTGAATAAGAGAAAATGATTGTTATGATGTTTTTGTGAAACAAATAAAGAGTGAAAGAAAAGAGTAAATTTGCTTATTGAATTGGTGCCTTTTTATATTTTTAAGAAGCTCTCAAGTCTTACAAATGAATTACTCAGTTTTGTCCTTTTTTTTTTTTTTTTTAACAGGTCACGATTCTCAAGTCCGTCATGTGTATATATATTATATGTTCTTTCTATTCCCCCCCCCTTTTTTTTTTAAAGATACGTTTTTCCGCAAAAAGCCAAGCCATTATTTTTTTTTCTGATCATATATTTTATTTATCAAACAAAAAAATAAAATAGTTATACAGTAATGTTAATAGTAATAATAAAAGATATATATATAATAGTGATTGAAAAGGAAAGAAAATTGAGTCAATCTATTAAATACTTCTTTATCATTAAAAAAAATATAAAACACTATCTGTTTGTGACATTGTATTTCTTTGTTCAATAACAAAACGGAGAAGAAGAAAAATGTTTCCGCATCAATTATGCATACCTGCTTTTTTGCAACATAACATTTCTTTTAATTAATTCATTAATGCAATATTATAGTTTCCTGTTTTTATTTTATGCTGTCATATATAGATGGATGGAAATCAGTAAAGACGCGAAAATATGTATAAATGACGCGCTTTGAATATGAAACTTAATATACGTGTTTTTTTAAGACGCGTTTAGATTCCATTATTATTGTTTGATCGATAGAAGAAAAGAAATAAAAGCGGATCCATTAATTATCCGAACCCCTAAGTTATGTTTTGTGAAAAGAAAGATAGAAGGTTTGGGGGAGACCCAGCTATTTGGATATTAAGCAGTGACTTTAGTTTTATCTGATCGGCGCTTCTGTTAAGTTTTATCATACAAATCAGAAGAAATACGTAATATACAAATACCCTTCTTTTCCCTTCCACTCCCTCTCCGCTTTTGCACAAAATAATACTAAATAAAATATTGTTTGTGTTCTAAATTTATGCGAATTTGTTCATTTTTCGGTACTGTGTCCGCGATCATATAATATTCTCCGGTACACTGTTTATATATTGAAGCAGAGAATAAAATTCAAAAAAAAACCCAAGGTTTATTTGTACGAGTCCTCATTAATAGGGATAATGGTTTGATGATCTAAAAAAAAGTTGTTTGGATTCTTGTGTTTAGCTTGCATAATACTTTTATACATGTATTAAGTTTTTTTTTTCTTTAATGGTATTATAGAAAGTTGATATTACTGTAACAATTTGTTAAATTGCTGTAGCACAATAACATTATATGAAGAATTTTTTTTTTAGTCGGAAAGAGAAGTAATACAATAAACTCATCATCTACACACGCACAAACAAAAAGTAGAAGGAGAACACGAGATAAATAGGGTTAAAAATATTTGTATATTTTTTTTTTCTCTGGTGAGATTATTAATTTTTTTTTTTAAAAAAAAAATTCTACTTTATGGTATTATGTTATGTACATAAAAAAAAAGAAAAATGAATAAAAGTGATTAATTACGCTGGGTAATCAAAAAATCAGTTGCTTTTTTGCCTGTTACTTTTAGATATTCTGGTGTACAGCTATACCAATGTTTATCTAAAATAATTTAAAAAGAAGGATGGAGACAATGTATTAATATTAATCTTGTTTCCCGTCGTTTCTTACAATTTGATTGGATAACTTACCAAAACTATTATCAGGATCGCATGAACATTTTTCTTCTGGTAACCATGCTGGTTCGGAAGGACATTGATACCATGGATTATGGAAATATCCAATATCATAAAACCAGTGAACTTCAGATTGTTTTAACATCAATGCTGCTGCAATACTGTGAACTGGTGCATCACCCCAACTAAACAAAAACAACGGATGAGTTCACAAGTGTATATATAGCTTGTAAAATACAACTTACCGTTCATAAAAGAAACCACCCGTTTTATCCAAATAATTAAAGTAATCAATATATTCTTTTGATCTTAACCATTTCAAGGCACCAATTTCAAAATTACTCCAAAAATGGCAAAGGTTGTACGACTCTCCATCATCATTACTGATCCATCCAAGTAAACTTTCTGGATCATTTTTAGGAACAATATAATCAGGATGTTCTTTCATAAAGTTCTTGACAGTGTCCCATAATGTTGGAATAGTTTCAACATATTCTTTAATGGATATAGTCCAACCTGAATCATAATCATAATAATAGAAAATATTCCAAATAATTAATATTCATCCTCTTTTTTCATGTGTCAAAATAAACATTTTTCATAATGAATATAAGCTATTATTTGTATTACCATATTTCAAATCTTTCTCTCGCATCACAGTGAACGGGTCATAATCAATGTCACACGTAAACTTTACATGTGGTTCCACACGCCTATGGTTATAAAATATTTTACAGAAAAATAAATATATTAAATCTGTTAATTGCTTTTAAGCTTATTGCCATAGTAACCGTCATATATAAATTACCAATAATAATCCAAGTTGTCAAGTAAAGGATGTCGAAAGAAAAATCCACTTTGGAATCTATTAATGCATAATTTTATAAAATCAGTGATAAATATTTCCTTTCCTCCCTCTTCCCCTCCGTCTTATCCGCTGACGCTTGTATAAATGTCCACCCGTATTATCCCACGCCTATTATATGCATATATTCTCTCTTTTCTTTTTCTCCCCCTCCCATATGAATAATAATAATATTAATATTTACCGGCACATATGTCGATATGATTCACTACCACCATAAATAATTTGTCTAGCAGCCATATCATCCCGAGCAGCACGCGCCTTGTCTTGATCAATCCAATCGGGGTATCCCCACATTGTTTGATTAAATGTTCCATAATAAGTCTCTCCTGAGGCCAAACCACTTGTAAACGTCTTAAATTTTTCGTCAAAAGGATCATTATTTAAAAAGATCCAAGGGTAATTATATCGACGATTGAATCGATCTTCCAACTGTTGCATTGTTTCTCTCATGGCAGTCAAATCTTCATTGCGTACTAATACCACGAAAGCTGCATTTTCGCGTGTTCCATTTTGATGTGGTTTTGGATGGTAATTTTGTGTATAACTATTCTTACGCTGACGTATCGAATTCCATGCACCGTTTTGTTGTGCAATTAAAAGTAAAGTGCATATAAGAGATGCAGGTATTATTACTTTTAAAAGTGTCCGACCTATCCTTGATGAAAGCATGTAGGAAGAGGAAGAAGAGAGAAGAAGAAAAAGAAGAACAAAAAAAAAAAAAAGCGAGTGTAGAGAGAAGAGGGAGAGGAGAGAAGAAAGAGTAAGAGGAAAAAGAGGGAAACAAATTGAAAAAGTTGTTAGCGTGTTGTTATATTATTCAAGCACACTAGTTAGTAAATTATCTAAGTCAGATGCCAAGCATTCAATTTTCTGTTAGAATTCGTCTTCATGAACAGATAATAAATTGGTGCTTAGAATTCTTCCAACCATCTCTTATGGGTTATAATTTATTTATTGTTCTATTTATTTATTTTATATGATCGAATTATTCCTATTAATTAAATAAAACACAACGTTTTAAGAAAGCATAAAAGGTAGAATTTTTTATGTGTCACAAAAGCTAACTGTGTTCCTTTTTCTTAAATTTCCTTTTTGGAAACTTTACTGTTCTTAGGTAATTTGTAACATATTTAGTAGGCAAGTAGTACCAAAAAAAAAAGTCTTGCTAGTTAAGCTTCAACGGAATTAATATCTTTATATGTTTTATTTATTAAGATGTTCACGATAATGTGATTTCCGTTCGATATAATGAGCGTATATGTACGTTTTTACTATACAGCAAGAATAAATGGCAGCGTATTTACTAGATGATAAAATAAGCTATATAAATAAAATAACCTCGTTATCTTCTCCATGGTTTTTAATAATCTTTTGTATCTATATGAGTTACGATTTACATAAACTACTCCTACATGTCATATTTTTTTGTTGTACCTATTTTAACTTTTCTGAGGTCCGTGTAGTAGGGACGAAAGCATCTAAAAAGTGAATATCCTGTCGTATAACAGATCTGATCCTTGTCATTGCAGCTAAATTAACTATATAGAGACGATTATGCTGTACCTGGACGAAATATATCGGCGTTAATCATTTTTCCCGGAATAAAACTTATATTAAATGGACTATCTAGCAAAAATGTCATGGCAACTACAAAACAGAGGTATGCACTGGCGACATTTGAAAAAAAAAAAAAAAAAAAAAAAAAAACCCCAAAATGGACATGATGAGATCAAAAGAGGGTGTCGGTCAACATGAAATGAAACAGGACAATAAAATTTCATTGGTTCAAGAAAATTCCATTTGCCCTCTCAAAAAAAATTATGTGGGATATATTAGTGGCTTTAGCCCCCGACATTTTTATAAATTTCATTTTATATGCTTTCAAGTGCCCTGAGATCTATCTTTAAGATCAATCGCATCGCAACAATGACAGGTGAAAGTGTTTCACGTAAATTGACTGGATACGAGTTTTATGAAAAGACTTTAGGTTCACCTAAACTTATTCTTGCTCCCATGGTGGATGGATCAGAGCAAGCATGGCGCATTTTAAGTCGACGTTACGGTGCTCAAGCTTGTTATACACCCATGTTTCATGCAAAGCTTTTCAGCGATCCCAAACATGGTCAAAAGTATCGAGATGATCAATGGAGTACAGATAAAGAAGATAAACCTACTATTGTTCAGGTAAGAGAAAAAATGATAAAGAAAAAAAAATAAAGTTAAATCATGTTATATGTTGTTAAGATATGAAAGAATAAAAGGAATGGTTTCTGACAAAGTATACAAAAATAGTTTTGCGCCAATAATCCTGAAACGTTATTAAATGCAGCCAAGTTAGTTGAAAATGATTGCGATGCTGTTGATATTAACTTGGGATGTCCTCAACATATTGCTAAACGAGGACATTATGGATCATTTTTGCAAGACGAATGGGAATTGATTGCTAGCATGGTTTCTATCCTTCATAAGGAATTGGCTGTTCCTGTTACTGTCAAAATCCGAGTTTTCCCTACCGTCGAAAAAACTGTCGAATATGCTAAAATGATTGAAAAAGCAGGCGCACAGTTATTGACGGTGCATGGTCGTCTTCGAGAACAAAAGGGTCATCATACTGGATTGGCTGATTGGGACAAGATCAAGGCTGTTAAGGAAGCCGTCAAGATTCCTGTTTTTGCTAATGGTAACATCTTGTATCATTCCGATTTCCAACGTTGTTTGGAATATACTGGTGTTGACGGTGTAATGACTGCCGAAGGAAGTTTACATAATCCTGCTATTTTCGCGGATCAAAAAATGCCACCATTTACATGGGAAATGGCCAAAGAATATCTGGAAATCGTACGTGATCTTAAAACACCTGTACGATCTGGTATTATCAAGGGGCACTTGTTCAAAATTTTACATCCAAGTTTGCCACAACACAAAGATCTTCGTGAGCGATTGGGTAAATCATCACAGTGGCAACAATATTATGATATTATTTTGGAACTTAAAGAACGATTGGAAGCTGATTTCAATAATATCGGCGAAGAAGGAGAGTTTAATGGACAACTAGATGAAAAGGGTATTCGTAAATATGGTCACTGGCGATGTCAACCTTATGTTCGTCCCCCATTACCTGAGGATTATGGTAAAAAGAAAAACAAGAAGCAAGAGAACAAGCGTGAATCTGAAGATGGTGATCAACAAGAAGATAATAAAGAGGAATCAAATAAGAAACTAAAGATGGAAGAAGATGCAGGAGCAGTAACAGCACCAACCACAGCCTAAATTAAACCCTATTTTGTTAGAATAGACAAAAAGAATATTATAAGCCATAATTATTATTTTTATACCGACTTCGTTAATAATTTGTTTGTAATATTATCCTTCATTCATACATAGCAACACATATTTCTCTTATATTTTTTTTCTCGTTCTTTCTTTGCATTTCCCTTTCGTCTTCCGTATTAGTTTTAGTATTATTTTTGATTTTATTAATAAAAAGAGACAGATTCCCCCTCTTTTTTTTTCATCTTATTGCAGGTGTGAGGCGCAGTTGTAATATTTACCATTCTTGGGGTTAAGCAGTTAAACTTTGTCGATTGTCATTTAGATCTCAAATGGAATACTAATGTTTATAACTATTCCAATCGTTATTATTATCATTGTCAATTTTTTATTATTCACTTGGCGACAAGGTCTGTTATAGGAACAGGGGATTAATTATCTTCAATATATCAAAGCATCAATAATTAGGAGTCAAGAAAAAATCAAAGTGAATTAAAAAAGGTAATCGAACAGATCCACGGCCTATTTGTATCACCTTCATATGCTTTTTTTAGGACTGTGCAACCAAAGGGCTATTAGGAAATGAAAGCTCGCATATTTTTTCTTTTTTGCTTGTTTCTTTCTCTTTCTTTCTTCCAATTTATTTATTACTATGGAGTCTTCGCCACATCGCTATGACAATGGTTAGTAAAAGCTATCATACAAAAGATAACTGAATGTAATCAGCGAATTTTATAATAACGCAGGGTAAACTTTAGTAGAAACAATTCGACCACCCTCTTATGAACATTCAATACGTGAATCAAGATCATCATTCTCAACATACTCAGACTCTGGGAGTTCGGATGGTGAAGGCTTACCACATCCACCAGAAAAAATGATTGAGGTAAAGATTAAAAATCCATGTTTCACTTTTTTTTGTTTTTCAACTTGATAAGAAAAGAGGTTTTTTAAAAATACATAATAATTTTATTATTAGACAAATGAGCGAATTAGTACAAGAACTTTATTTGATACTAGTTTTTTGCCCGTATTCAATATCATAGCTACATTGGGATTGATTGCTGGTATTATTATTGTATATACTAAAGCAAATGGACAACCTGTCGACAATCATACACAGGCTAACCTTCCAATACCTGTGTTAATCTCACTTCTTGTTTCACTGGTTATTCTGTTCATTGGCGGTGGCATTGGATAGTAAGCTTTTTTTTTCGAATGGACAAAATGATCATTCTTCTGCTTATGCTCACCAGTCACACAAGAACTTGGTCATCACACTAAATTACATATAATACAATGATTATAGTGCTGTATCAGAATATAAATGGGCACGATTTCAAAGCAAAGCTGGTAAATTGGCCTTATTAGACGCTTACGATGCATGTTCCCGAGGTGTGGGTGGTATGTATCTCTTGCTCTCTTTTTTTTACTCGAGATAGACATTGTATTGTAAAAATATATTGCTAAATAATAATTCATTATAAAAAAACCAAATATTAATTTTCAGGTGCCATTCGAGCGATACCAGCGTTACGATTAGATGCAGTTTTAATAGCAACAATTATATTCTATCTTGGTACCATTGTAATTGGCCCTGTAGCACAGGGAATATTACATACACAAAAATATGAAGTATGCACCAACGATGACAGCACTGACAATATGCTACGTAAGTTAGAGTTTATTGACACCACACTTTACGAATTCGATACATCTTCCAAAGATCCAAGATCTATTAACGGTGTAAAGGATTACTTCAATATCCAGCTTGGGCTTCGTCACTTTTATGCAGAGTCACCATTGTTTATAAGCGCTACTTGTCCACATACTGCCTTAAACTGTACATATCTCAACATAGACATTCCTTACGTTAATTTTGACTGTAAAACAACAGATTTTGCTACTCAGAAAATAGTTGACCTAACAAACAACAATGTCACAACAATCCAGGATTATTGGCATAACGTCACCAACGCAGCATATGCTCTTCCACCACGCTTGCCGGCTTTTTTTTATTCTGGTTCTATGTACAACCGAACATACTATGATCTCAATAACTTGACTTTTCCCATTCCACTCGGCACCGAGCGGCCCGTATTGGATGCGGATGCGCGACGCGGTGTAGGTGATGTCTCAATGGTAGTGCTTAGTAAAGGTGAAACATTTGAAAACATTTATAGTACCGAATATGGTAAAACTGAAATTATGCAAGTACGCGAATGTACATTTCGTCCTTATCTTAATAAGACCGACCTTTATAGTGTAGGCGGTACATTTGGATTTAATATTAAATCATCTGATCCGGTTCCCATGGACTATGACAACAAGATCGGCAATAATGTTTATTTAGCGTCATCAAAACGAACAGATGAAGAGGGTACAACTCTGATGTTGAATATATATGCGCTTCAGATCAGTATGATCCGTGCCGTCGTCCTGGATGAAGAAGGAGTGAAAGAACAATTTTTAAACATGACTTTGGATCAAGCTTTGCATAATATGTCAAATAGAATGTCATTAACATATACCTTGGAATCTCCCAAATCATATAATTTGCCAGGCCCAAGAGTTCTTTGTACCGAAACTGAAATGTTGTATTCTTTAAATCCATCAGCTTATTTGCCGTTAGCATTATGTTTGCTGATTCCATTGATTTGGTGGACCGTGACGTGGATTATTAGCTTATATAAAGTAAATGGCATTTCTCGGGGCCATTCACAGGTGGCATTACTTGTTAGTGGCCTTTCTCCAAGTGCTCGTGATAAAATGTGTGGTACAATTCATGAAAATCAATATGCTACCATGAAAGCAGCTACTACAGTGGATGTAAAATTCGGTGAACGAAGATCAGATGGTCATCCCACCTTTGGTTTACCTCAAGAAGTCGAACCAGTTGGTGTTAGACGGATGTCATTCTAGAAAGAAATGTATATATGTATTTATATTTCAAAGAAATTTAAAGAGGTTTTACTTCTTTTTATTACAATACTATAATAAATAATGTTCTGTAACTTGAATTTTTTATTATTATTAGTAAGCATACACATGTATAAAATTTATACGATAAATAAAATTATGGAAAACAAATACGGTATCAATAGGCACAATAAGCCAGATTCTATAACAATTGTTATTGTGTAATGCTAATACAAACGAGTATAAGTAAAAGAAAATGTAGAGACTGTTTGTTTTTATTGATAACATAGATGTTTTATATCAGATATACTTTATTCTACGATTACTACTTTTTTAGTATAACTATAGGATTGTTTATTAATTGAGTAAGAATGATATGTCTTTTTGCTCACCTGCTGTGCTACTTTGAGGTACTGCACTAAAAAAAATCTCTTTTGTTTTATTGTATTATGTCATATTTATTATTGACAAAGGTGTATATGATTGTTATTACGTAAACAGGAAAGATACAGTAATTTTTCGTGATACCGGTACTCTCGATATGTGAGGATCTGTGCCAATTTAACGAAATGCCTGTTTTACTTTTGAGACTCATCTGACAACTGGAGATCACATTGAAGATAGACTATGATTAAATTAAGCTGTACAAGATAGAAAAAAATGACAGTTTATAAAATGTAACTGACTGTTTGAAGTAGTTGTGCTACTGTGGGTTTATCTCTAGCGATAAAAATGATAATACTCATGAAATGCTGACAATGAACCAAAAATTGGATCGATAATGAATGCACAGCAAAGTCTGTATTAATATACAAGAGCATGGCCAGTTGTTTATTAAATTCGCAGAAATGAATTGTATCAATACCACAATTACATATTTAATAATAATGAACAAGTACACAAAGAAGTTGAGAAAGAAATAGATGTGAAAGAAGAAAACCCATCCGTGTAAAATTAGCGAAAAACTGAATATTGCTATTTGCCCTGCAAACGAATTAACCAGGGAATAGCTGAGATGACGTTTCAAAAAGTTCGTATTACTGACTTCACCAATTAAAAGAGTAATATTATATAAAATAAAATAAAAATACTATTATAAATCCGGTAATTACTTGGGTGAGTTCGCCAGATACCGGTTTATCGAATCACTGGTATGACGAGTACCAGTTTAACGAAAATTTTCTTTATGTAGTTGCGTATAGAAGTATCCATATCACTAAATAATAGTTAATAATATAACATACAAATCTGGAATTAATTACTTAAGATGTTAGTGCTTAACTAATAACAATGGGATTACTCTTTAGATAATAAACTCCCGCTTGAATCTACTTTCGACTAAAATGGACAAGAATGTGCTAATACAGCATAAGTATTTATAACATTTGTATAAAGAAACCACCGCTACATGATACTTTTTGATATTGTTGTTTAAAATTGACAGATAGCAGAATATCTATAATATTAGAGGTAATCATTTTAGAACAGCCAATTCCATTTATTATATATCATCACTGGATGTTACTTTGTAATATACCAATATTTTTCTTCACATTTTGTATTTTATATGTAATACACTTAATAAGTATATTCTTTAATAAACAAAAGTCAAGACGATTGGTTTGCTTTTGATTGATGTCAAGAGGTTAATTCAATTGACACAAATGTAACAGAGTTTTTAACACTTTTTATCAGTGTGTTACATTTGTAGACAACTGTTGGCGGAATTCAAATTCTGTACGAAACATTTATATTGGACTATTTTTTGCGGCTTTGGCTTTTTCTTCTCTCTTTGTATTTTCTTCCTCCTGTTACTTTGTGCACCCACGAAAGAATGCGTTCTTTCTTTTGTATTCTACTTTTCTTGGCTAGTTTACATACATCTCACGCTTTTTTAGGGTCTACATGGCGTCTTGATGAGTAAGTGTTATTGAGAATAAGAGTATCATATTCAAATCTATGTGTATTTGTTTTAATATTAAAGATAATCTTATCTTGAGTTTGTATTCAAATACTAATCCTTTTTTATATTTTCCACGCGTAAATATATCATTTCTTCTAAATAATGAATAGATTATATAAAAAAAATGAAATACATGCATCTTCAAAAGTAACATCTCTTGTAGATGAAAAATATGGTCCATTTTACTTTGATCAACCAGTGGATCATTCAGATATATCGGCAGGCACCTTCAAACATCGTTATTGGGCAAATACAGATTGGTACCAGGCTGGTGGCCCGGTGATTCGTAAGTTATTTTTCTTTTGTGTTAACAAAATCGCAACAACTTTCGCTTTTATGAATTATGAAAGGTTAACCTTCCTTTGGATGGTTTATATATGTATTGTAGTATATAATGCTGGTGAAGCGGATGCAATTGGTCGAGCAATATATGTAACAAATTCTTCAATGGCTTTATTAGCAGAACAGCTTCACGGTGTTGTTATTGTGATGGAGCATAGATGCTATGGTGAATCTCAGCTCGGAACAGTATGTGCATAATAATTAATAAACACAATTACAACTTTACAATCTGTATAATTATCATGTGACATAACTTACTGATATTTATGTATGTATGTGAAATCATAGGATTATTCCGTTCAATATTTACGTACTTTAAATACAGAACAAGCATTAGAAGATATGGCAAATATTATCAAAAAAGTGAAGGTAAAAAAAAAATAACCAGAAAAAGTAAAAAAAAAAAACCAAATTAAATTTGTTTTTTAATGGTAGTAGTTGCCAAATTTAGAATTACCTGCAGCACCTGAAACAAAATGGATTGTTTATGGTGGTTCATATAGTGGAAATCTTGCTGCATGGATGCGTTATCGCTACCCTGATATTGTTTTCGCAGCAGTTCCATCATCAGCTCCAGTACAAATGAAATATAATTATTATGAATATTTTTATCCTATTCAAAAATATGGTCCAAAACACTGTATTCAAGCCATTGAACAAGTTATTAGCTATGTTGATCACATACTATTCAGTCCATTTCAAGAACCAAAACGGCGTCTTAAAGAAACATTCGGTGCCAAGGATTTGAAACATGATGATGATTTCGCGAATTGTAAGTATTTATTTGTTCTCTCTCCCTCTCTCTCTTGTATTACGTACTCAATATTAACTTTTACTGTATTAATCATCAATGGGTATATATAGTACTTATGTTTCCTCTTGGCCTATGGCAAGCTATGACGCCCACATCCAATCCATTCGAAACTGAATTTTGTAGTGTCTTTGATGGAATGAATAATTTGCATGGATATATTGAAGCTTATGCAGGATATATTGGTAATATCACTGAAAAGATGTGTCATGAATACTCCTCAGTCAATGAATGTTTAGATTCGCATGATCCCAAAGCACCAATGTATAATGATCTCAAATCGCCTTCTCGACCTTGGGTATGGCAAATTTGTACTGAATATGCTTATTGGCAAACGGGTACACCAAATTGGATTTCTGGTACCATTGTATCACGAAAATTAGATACCAAGTGGTATCAACGACAATGTCCACTTTTCTTTGGTGAACATAACATACCTGTAAGACCTCAATGGCGTTATATCAATAAGGAATATCAAGGATGGAATATTAAATTGAATCGAACTTTTTGGATTGATGGCGAATATGATCCTTGGAGAACATTGAGCGTACAAAGTGACTGGGCTCCTGAACGAGGAAATAACGATCATAATAAAAAACAAGATAATGCACGATATGTTGTATTGCCTCAATCAGTTCATCATTGGGTAACATATATATAATAATAGAAAAAATATTGTTGTACATGCTATACATCAGTACGCTGAATGTCATAATAAGAAGGAAGATGTTTATATATTTTTTATCTCTCTCTCCCTTAATAGGACTTCTTTGTATCAGATTACGTATCGGACGATATTAGACAAGTTCAAAAAGATTTGTTCACGACTATTAGTGGTTGGATTACAGAAGCAGATGCAGATACAGAAAATTACAACGATAATTAACTAACATTAATATCAAAAACTATATAACTTTAACTATATACCAAAGTAGTAGTATTGTGCTTCTTTATAGTAGTTTATATTATTGTGGACAATAAAAAGTAATATATGTATACACATATCCGTCTTTTCCTCTCTTATTAGACAAAGCTTTTGTATATCATTTCGTGTGAAAGTCTTTTCTTATTTGTAAAAAAATATTTAATTTTGAAGCAAAAATTTCCTATTTTATGTTTGCCAAAAAAAAATATTATGTAAAAACGTACCAATAATAGCGATAAACAAAATCGGTTGCTCTATTGAAGGTGATTGAAAATCTGTCAGTATAAATATAATAATAACGCATGTTCTATATTAGCTCTAAAAAAAATATAGATACGTAACAAACCTCTGCTGCTTTATAATTTTGTAAGAATTCTTGATTATGAACATATTACTCATGTTTATTAGCGCTGTCCAGGGAAAATGTTGCAGGGTATTTGTATGTTCTACTCGAGATAAAGTAGGTCTTTTCTATCATACGTAACTTGGAATGTTTTTTATTGCTCAATTTTTTTTATACTTTAGGGTATATTTCACCTATAACCGCCAAGATTCTACCACAATTTTAAAGACCTTCAGAGACATGAAAGCTAAATATTTTGACTTTCTAATCGATAACATATATTTTTATGCATATTTAAAATATTTATTATGAATTAGCTTCCTGAAAAAAGAAGTTGTGATGAAGGTTGTCAAAGTTGATTAGTAAAGCTCAGTTTTAGCAGAGAGTGGAGAAAGTTGAAGTAATTGATTGATATATCTCCGCTATGTTACACAAAATCTTCTAAGTTGAAACATATAATTTCAATGTAGGAACCAAGTACTCTGTAGTTTAGTATATCGATCCAACATCGGTGTAATGATTAACGAGAGCATGTATATTAATATACTGAAAGTATAAAAAATAAGAAAAAAGCGGCATTACAATTGTAACAGCAGATAAGCGTCACAATTACTATTTCAATAGTGTACATAAAAAAACTGATTTATAAGAATTTCGAGTTTTTTTGGTTTGATCAATTCGTTGAACGTTTTGTCAATTTAACGATCAATTTACTTTTATTGGACCCATATCGAGAGGAAAAATATTAGTTATATGAACATCTTTTTTTCATATAATATGCATAGAAATTATATTCTAATAGACATGTGCGACATTTCGCCCTTATAAGAAAAAAAAAAGAAATATATTGTATTTAAGTATGGGCTAGAAGAAACGATAATGTCCAACATTATTACTAATAATTATAATATGTACAAAATAATAGGTCGGTAGGTATTCACACAAACAGAATGAGGAGGTCTTTTTATCAATAAAGTTTGCAATTTTTTTTGACAGTAGAGACCAGACAATTCATTTATGAATAAATAAAGTTAACTTCACGAAAACCAATATTTAATGTGTAACTGGTATTCTAGACATCAACTACACTTGCTTTTTCTCCAAAAAAAAAAAAAAAAAAACCATTGAACGTTGTTACATAGGTGAGAAAAGATTTAACCACGATAAAAAAAAGTTATTGTATCTCTTGCTAAGTTAATGATAATCATAACAATAATAATATACCAACGAAATTTATTTATACGTATATATATTATAGTTATATAAAACAACGTGTTGTTGTGTTTATAGATTTTTTCCCCCAATATTTTTTTTATTCTTATTGATATAAGGTTAAGATTAAGAAAATAATGGCTTGATGTTTTTTTTTGGAATACGGTATTCTGGGATTGCCATCATAATTAGAATATAACGTTTCATCCACTCTAAAGCCATCTTATTGATTTTTTTATATACAAGTCTATTATTTATATTTTCTTTTAATAAATTTAAAAAGATACTATTATTCTAAGCATATAAATACAGTGAACTATAATTCTTTTTTATTTACATTATTACCATCTATGTTATGTTTGTCGAAAGAAAAAGACTCCAATTTTTTTTTTGGGAAAGCAGCTTCGAATTATTGGCGGACTTTCGCTAGCCGCGGTAAAAGTGTTGGGTGGACACCATCACTCATGTAACTATTAATGGCGTATAATTTATTTTGGCGCAGCCAATATATTTATTTGTATAATTACGTGTGTGCGGTTTTTTTTTATTTTACATATTTCCTACAAGACAAAAAAATCACTAATGATCTTTTTCTTGTGCAATAATATGACCTAGAATCATTCTTATTATAAAACTGATGAGATCTCTCCATTCTTATGATAATCGTTATACAGTAGATACGTAGTAAATCGAATAATAAACAATATAATAATAAAGGAATCATCTTGAAATATTACTATTCAATATTAATATCACCCCTTGAGTAGAATGCATAAGTTATTTCACTTTATAACAATTCGCAAATATATCAGACTGTGGTGATGATGTGAATGCTATGATAATGGTAGCCCATACCTTCCAAAAAGTATACATAGCAGTTTCACAAACGCACCGTTGTTCACAAAACCCAAGTAGACCACCAAAAGGTTAAGAGAACAGTAGGGAAGTAAATGTGAATGATCTCTTGCCCTTCTTTTTTTCTTTTAGCTATTCTTATTAGTATACGGGAGGTTATATATACATTATCAAGGAGAGAGATGTCAAAGGATTGTAAGCTATAAATATTATTGTTGTCGTGTATCTTGCTGACTGAATTTCTTGAAAGAAAAATTAGATTCATCTACAATTTGAATCATATAACAACATGGTTTTTTTTTTACATTATTATTCTTGTTGAATTCTTCCTTTTTCATTCAATGTATAACATATCATAATACAGTGACTCATTTCGTGTATGTATGTGCCTAATGTATTCACATATCACGTAAGCAAACTACGAGAGAAAAAATCATATAAATATATTTATTGTGTGTACAACGAGGCGAATTATTATCTTGCGATTCATATGTATAAGTTTTTTAGTCAGACTTCTCTCTCTCAAAGATAAAGCTTTATGAGTAATATATAACTTACAGAATTCTAAAAAAAGTGACAACCATCACGTACTACTGTACCAGATGATAATTCATGTTTAATTTATTAGAAAGCGTAATGTATAATGTAAGCAAAAGAAGAATTGTACCCTAATTATTTACATGAAATGATTGGTTTTTGAAAGATTGTTAATTATATAATTAACTAAAACACATAGTAATAGAAAAAAAAATAGCGTATACATATGTATATATTACTACACGCCACATTTCATAAATGGGTATGCAGTGTTACATTTCACCAAGTAATAAAATAAAATTGGATTAAAGTAAGTATATACATACCTCTTATTTTTTTTTTATCTTGTATGTATACTAATGAGGATACCTTTTTTCTACTGATGAAGAAGCAAGATATGCTTGTACTCGATTTATCCATCTAAAAAAGAGAAAAAAAAAGCGGAGAAGAAACGATCGGTTGGGTTAATACAAAACGTTACAATACCTATTAGGTTTCGGAGTGAAGTCATTTCAAGAGCGAACTCTGGACTTTTGTGTTACTGCATCCAAAAAAAGAAACAGCATAAAGAACATGCTAGTGAGAAATAAATGCAGTTAAAAAAGAAAACTCTTGATGGTAAACTAAGAGTTTTTTTCTCATTTTACTTGAATATATTTACCAAACAGTAATAATTCTAACAGTAACAATACTAGTAAATCTCAGAGATATTAAAGGAACTCGTCTATTTCAATAAAGCGAGCTTGTCACTTTATTTTCAGAGTTGGGATTGATGCGGGGGAGAAAAGTAAAAGAAAAGAAAGCACGCGACATTTGTGTTCCTGATTTTTTTTTTTGTATAATATATAATCCCGCCACCTTTTTTTTTGTCGATCTATCTTAATGAAAAGTAACAATGGAGTATATGAAATATTAAATTGAAATTATATTGTTATATTATCAACATTAAGAGTAATTAACATCCTAAATTTGTATTTTTTTTGTACACTTTCCAGGTTTCTGGTTAAAAAGATAGACAGAGATGGAGAGAGTGAACTGATGAAAAGGCAGCACAAATGTATGATGTAACTCAAATGGTTTATAATATTAGAAGAAGGAAATGTAGCACTTTTTTGACTCCCACGACGCAATCGAAACGCACCTTATTTAGTTATGACTTTTTTTTTTTGATCGGAAACGTACCCTTTTGTTAAATTTGATCACTTGTGAAACCATTGGGAAGAAGGAAGAGCAAGTTATAATAAAATGTTATCATAATACCTATATAACAGCTTTACCCGACCTCATTTTTTTAAAACAAAAATCTTGCTTTACTACCTTTTACCCGCTTCTTTCTCTTCCTATTCATTTTTTTTCTCTTTTCTTGAGTATCTTTTTCACTTTTTTTTCCGCTCATGGGTAATCGAATTTCTCGAAGGACCAAGTCCAAGGCTTCTGCTGAAAGTAGTAATGGAGAATCATTTGATTACTCAGATGGAGCTACGTCAACACACAGTACTCCAAAATTTCCAGATCTCCCTTTTGCGTTGAGCGAGGTAGAAACCGCGCGACAACGAAACGAGCATTTTTTATTAAAACACGTATTTCAAAAAAGTTATTTTGCTCCTATCGATAACCTGTTAGAGCAAGAAAATTCAAACGTAGCTATTTTAGATTATGGCAGTGGAGTTTGTTTTACTTGGATTGTTGGTAAATAAAGTATCTTTTTTCAGTTGTTATGGGAATAATTCTTTTTATTTCTGTCGTCATGGAGATAAATATTATTATTCTTTTGCTGTCATGAAAAACTAAACATTCTTTCTTTGTATAATAGAAATGGCAAACGATTTTCCAAATACCATGTGCTATGGCCTAAATTTGTTTAAAGTTCCTGATACCGAAGATTTTCCTCATATACCCCCCAATTTACATTTTGACAAGGCAAATATATTACAAGGGATTGATCATTCTAGTGATTCGTTTGACTTTATTCATCAGCGTAATATGGTACATCTTTATCACGGTGATGACATCAGTTTCATTATCGGTGAAATGATGCGCTTATTAAAATCCGGTGGATATGTAGAACTTGTTGAGGTGATTAAAAGAAAATCTTTTTTCCATATTATTATACACGATCATCACCCTGTTTTTATTAGTAAAACTTGAAAATCTTTATAACATGAATGTTTTGTATAAAAAAATAGTATGACATTATGCCCAAACGAGCTGGTCCTCTTTTCTCCAGGCTTTTTGAATGTGGTATGTTATCAAAAATATTTATTTATTTATTTTTGTTTATTGTTTATTGTTTACTTTTTTATTTTTTGTAAAATAACTAACCGATAATTGAATGATGATAATGAATAATGATAAAAAAATATAGTATTTCATTATTTAAAATCTCAACAAAAGTATTTATTTCAGGGACCAAAATTAAAACGATTTCTTCAACAAGGTGGGTTTCAAGATATTAAAGCTGAATATGTATCAATTCCAGTCTGTTGGGGTGGTTACATGGGAAAACTTATGTATGAGGTAAACAATAATAATATCAATTAGTTACTTAGTACTATTACTAGTGTTAGTAGCGAGTGTAATATATTATAACTTTATATTATAAGGAGCTCCGTATTATTATGATTATATAGTCAAATAAAAAATGGGGCTATTCGTTATACTTATTGTGATAATACATTAACCAAAACCAAAAAATAAATAAATAGAATATCCTAGCTGGAGTACGACATTTGGGACCTATCATATATCAAGATTTATTTAAATCTGATGCCGACTTTGATGAGAAACATTTTGAAGAATATGTTGATAAAGCATTTGATGAATGTGTAGAATACAAAACATATTCCAATATCCATTGGGCTTATGGAAGAAAGCCAACTTAAAAGAAATCATCATCATCACCACCAGCAGCATGGTTTTTTTTTTTTACCAACAACTGCAACAAATTATAACAGCAAATAATATTCTATTATCCGCGTAAAAATATCCATGGCAACTGCAATTATAGCAATAATATTAATATTAATATTAATATTAATTTTAATAATACTAACAATAATAATAATATGTATATAATTATATATATTTTCATTTATTTATTTATATAATTTATTTGTAATTTTACCTACATACATCATTTGTACCATTTAATAATAATAATAATAATAATCCTCAAGCATAAAAATAAAAATTTATTGGGTTAAAAATATCGATGATTACCATAAATAATAGTTAACAAACACAAATTGTGCTAACCTTACACGAAAACAAGCGGGAGTTATACTGCTTTTTCTCTCTCTGTGTATCGCTTTTGCTGCTTTGATAACTTCTTTTTTTTTTTTTTTCCTTTTTTCTTAACTTTCTTTTTCTTCTTTTTTTAAATAAAACAATGAGCGTCCTTGGTGTGTATAATAATAATATTATTTTTATTTTATTTTGAAACGTAACAATTTGAAAATAAAAGACAATAATAGTGAAAGAAAACTGAACGCGCAGATATATGACCTAATGAGAAGCACTTAATATTAAATAATTTATGTATACATATTAGTGACGACGACATTCTCACAAGGTGCTGTGTTTTATGCTGGTGAAACAGTTTCCTGTACAATTGAATTTAGCAACCCTCTACCAACACTTCCAAAACCACCTAGTGCGTCATCGTCATCGTCTTCTTCTTATAGTAGACGATCTAGTACACGTTTTCATCAACCTTCACCGCGCCATCTTCAAGGAAATGGAAAAAGTCATAGTCGTTCTCACTCTCTTAACTCTACAACTGATATGACCGTGTCTTCTCCTCCTCCAAATAATAACAACACCAGTAACAACAATAATTATAATGCTACTGGAAAACAGCAACGAGAACAACGTCAGACGAAAAGTGCATCACGAGAAGTGGAAGGTTTAGCTCTTTCAACCAGTAGTAGTGGTTGTAGTTCAGCACCGAATAATAGTTCTGCAACAACAATGACTAAATCAGCAGCAACAAGCCTTACTTCTTTGGCATCATCAACATTTTCGTTTTTTACTGGAAATAGACAACAACAGACACAAGAGCAATCTACGCGTCAAGATGGTCAACGCGAAGGAAGGTGGGAATTACCGTCACAAAGTAAGGAAAAAAAGTTCAATATAAAAATATAAGAAAGAAGAGAAATGAAAGCGAGTGTGCAAAAGAAAAATGGGAAAAAAAAAGAAAGATAAGGGATAGAAGCAGCAATTTATATATATATATATGCAAAAAAAAAAAAAAAATACCAGAAAAAAAAACAATGATCTTATCAGTTGTTTTTCAAATTGTACATAAATAGAGGAATTATCGTTATCAAATGAAAAAATGAACGGTGACATGGAAAATAATAATAACAATGAAGCTGATATAGAGGCAGCGACAGAAGAAGGAGGAGAGCCTATATCTATTGAATTAGGAGACACCATGACACCAAGATCAAGTACTGATACACAATCTACTATTCGTGGTGAACTTTATTTAGACGCCAGTCGTCGTAGTTCGGTAGATTCATTAGCATCCAATCATCCATATCTGGCTGGGGCGACAGGAGGTAGAGCATCACAATTATCAGCACCACGACTTTCTCAATTTCTTCTGAGATCATCTTCTGCACCGTCACTTGTTAAAAAGCCAGAGCATTTGTTATGGGGGTTTGCCCAAGTGGTAGGTAATTTTATTGTGGATCCGTCACTTATTAATAATAATGAATTTGCACCTTTGAAACGACGTACAATGTATCGTCCACATGGTTCTGGTATGGGTGGTGGAGGTGGTTTATTAATGGGTAAACCGGATACACAGTCAAAGATTGGTAATTATTATTATTATTATTATTATATGAGAAATGATTAAATCTATTCTGGGTTTGGAAAAAGAGCATTACAAAGAGGAGGATAGCAGTGATATTATTGAGAGAAAAAAATTATTTGATTTTTGTATTAAATATTCAACATTAGATACACGGACAACACCTGTTATTTCCACACCTCCCTCCATTCTTTTTGTTGATCTTGATTTAGCTCCCGGTGAAACAAAAAAGTGTAAGTTACTGTTTGTTATTATTTCTCAAAGTTTCAAAATACGACTAAAAACATTGTATATATGAGGCTAATTTTATATATCTCAGTTTCTTATAAACTCAAGCTTCCTAATGATATCCCACCATCACATCGAGGCAAAGCAATTCGATTCACTTATTCGCTCGTCGTTGGTACTCAGCGATCAAATTCCTCTCCATCAAATGGTCAAGGTCAGGTTGTACAAATACCTTTCCGTGTACTGAATCATGTATCAGGTAATTTTGTGAATGGAAAAAGAATGCATTTTCCTTCAAAAGAAAATTGGATATATTAATATTGATCATCTATTAACGTATTACCAAAAATTATAGAGGATGGATCTAGGCCAATATATGATTTGATGAATCCTGTTGTTATGTATAAAGATGAGGCTATTGTAGAACAATTCTCAGAAGAAGATTTTAAAAAGTCGAAGATGCATATGAGACGAACATCAAGTAAATCCGGTAATATATCTATTATATTGATTTAAAGAGAAATGAAAAAATGAAGTGGGATAGTGTTTTATATATTGTTGGAATGCTCGAGAAAGAGACAGAAAAATTAATAGTTAATATATATATGGTGTATGAATGGATATTTACTAGCAAGTGATAAGGCAAGGAGTGATTTTCTCGATTATGTAAATGAATTATCATTACATAGTACAGAAAATGAATCCATTTCTGAAATTACACGTCGAGAAAGTGATGCATACGATGAACCTACAGAAGAACAAAAACAAGATGATGATGATGATACGGCTGAGAAAAGAATGTTTGGTAGAGCTTGTGCACAGATTGTATCGCGGATAACAAATAGTAGTCGAAAAGGTATGTGATATCAATGAAATGAGGAAGCGTTTATTATGTTTATTATTAATATGTTTATTAAAAGACTAATGTATTCAATTTATATTTAGCAATGTTTGATATTTGTAAAAATAATCAGCGAGTCGCACAGTTACATATGACAAAAACAGCTTATCGATTAGGAGAAGCAGTACAAGGCGTATTAGATTTTGAACATGCTGTATTACCTACATATGAGGTAAACTTACACACATACATAAGCAACACAAATTTAACGATTGTTTGGAGCAAAAAGAAAAACTAACGGCTAATATATATTGTAATTTAATAGGTATCTATTCTACTTGAGAGTAGTGAAGTTGTTGAATCAGATATTGCTCTTCGTCCTATACAACAAATTTCTCGAATTTCACGGAAGTGTTATGCCGAACATCATTCATTTTGTCGTTCACATCGAAGGCTGGCCTTTTCACTACCTATTCCTTCCATTGCTTCACCAGAATTTCAAACAACAGGAGGTAAATACACTATTTAAAGCTATATATATATATACATACATACATTTATACGTATATTGATTCGCAAAATTTTATTTTCCTTTTTTAGTAAAATTACAATATTATCTCAAGTTTGAATTCATCGTCACCCAGAAAACAGCAGCCACAACCAATACTACTACTACTAATAACAATAAGAATACTACCGCTAATCATTCCTCTCCTTCACCCTCTTCCAACAACGATACTAACATCCCCGCATCATATATTCCCATTAATGTTGATGAACGCCATAGGCATTATCAAAGTGCACAAGATGTGAATGTAAGTACTTTTGATTGTCAAATTCCAATCCGAGTATATGGATCACCTGGCGGAACTGATCGTGCAGTTTATGGTCGTCCATATACATTTTTTGTACAGTAACCTGTTTTCCATTTTCTTTTTCTTTTTCTTTTTTCTTTTCTTCTTCTTTTCTCTTTGAACTACAACTACAACACACGATCACACATACACGCTTTTACAAAGTATATATAATATACACTGTTACATACATATCCCCTTTATCCAATTTCTCTCTTTCCGCAATTCGCTCACTATTCACACAGAACCCTTTCCTCTTTTCCTTTTTCCTTCCCTCGCCCATTATTCCTGCTGTTATATTATTTTTACTCTCATTTCTTCTGTTCCGTGTTGTTATATTGTTTTTTTCTGTTGAATATTTATTTCAATCTATAAACACACCTCATTTTTACCAAGTATATACATAATAAAAAAAAAGAGTAAAAAACATATACACACACACATAGATACATATACAAGTTTTTCCTCTTACGTATTTCTTTTTTTGTCAACATTATCTAGGTAAAACCCATATGTGTATTCAGTAAATTGATAAATGTATTGGTTGGAGGAAGTGGTAATTGGCCCAATTCTTTTTTTTTAAGTTTATCAATTGCACCGATTAGGTCACTGAACAGAATCCCCCAAAAAAAATTGGTTAGCAAACAACATGTAATTATCATGGTTACTGTATCTTGATAAAGGTATATCTTTTTCTTTACCTTGGAGTGCTGCATATACAATAACCTTTACCTTGCATTGCTTGTGAAAGTTCTTGTTGATGATTATCCATTAAATATATATTATTTACTACAATCAATGGTTTTGGTATTCTTAAAGCTTGTAAAATGGATCCAGCGCCTTTATTTTTAAACGAATATGATAATCAGTTAGTAACATTTACTATTTATTATAGCCCAACAACTGTATTGCCAAAGTGGACAAAAGGAAGAAAGAAAAACCATTAGAGTCTCTCTTATTACCAGCATGACTTATCACCAAAGAAGCATTTTCCATATCCTCAGTTATAGAAGGTTTGTAAGCATAACCTTTTACTTTGAGTATTCTTTTATTATTCTTATCTTCATTGTTGTCGTTATTATTGCTCATGTTACGCGTGTAGATTGGTTCAGAAGAGCCATATTGAATCACAAGTTGTTTATAACCTAATTGCTCTAGTCCATTTAAAAATGACATTGTTGTACATGCTTCAACAAGTGAATCAAAACCTGTAGAACCTACGGTTATAAATACAGTTGACATTATTTTTTTTTAATAGAAGGTAGGAAAAGTAAGAGGAAGGAGGATCAACATGCAAACAGCCCAGACTGTAATTCACTTTTTATGGTAACACACAAAAAAAATGCATCAAACATCTATACTTTTGGTAATGACAAAGTATAGTTGTTTAATGTAGTGTATCCAGGTGATATTTGATAACTAAACCCATTTAGTTGCTTGATCTATTTTAATTTTTACTATGATAATTAACAAGTAATATTCAATACTTTTTTTTTCTTATGGACTCCATATTTATCAATGTACATCCAAGTGAATATACTTCTTTTTGGTGAATTAGAACGACACATTTTTATTATAAGCTTTATATTAAAAAAAAGGGTAAAAGGTATAGGGGATAGATATGATTTATATTTTGTTGATTATGGAACAGATTGATCTGGTGATGAAATATAATTCTTTTTTACTTTGTTCAAGCTTATTGTTTTGCCATGATACATAAGCTTTTCGAGCAACCCCTTCTTTTTTTTTCTTAAGTCACACAATAATTCATTGGACTGATTATATCGCAACGCTACTATTACTTCGTTTTGAATTTGAAAAAATAATAATATAAAGAAATGGGTGCAGAAGTTGACGTGGTGTCTACAGTTGTTACAGCTACTATCAATAACAAGAATCCTACTGCAATGGAAACTTCACCCACCGTAGAAACAACTCCATCAGAATCACCACAACGTGATTCAACATCAACATCAACAGCGACACCAGTGCCGACTTCCGCATCTAACAATCATAATAATGATAACAATAGTAATGATAATAATATCATCACGACCACCTCTCCTGTTATTTCAACAACAACGACAACGGCAGCACCAACACCGCTTAATGATTTAACAAGTAATAACAAATCAATGACAACTGTAGGAGAAACACCTTCAAAGAAAAAACAAATTACTATTAAAGGGAAATTTCCCATTGCAATGACACCAACAGGGCGACAAGATGTTATTGCACTTAAACAACGATTAGCAGATGCATTGGGAGAAAATGGACCACTTTATTGGGATGCATTAAAAGATTTTGTTGCTGGAAAACTTAATCGGCAAGAATTCGACTTTTATGCCAACTTATACCTTAGTCAAGAAAATGGTAAAAAAGAAAAAAAAAACCATTGTTACCGTCATTATACTTGGTAATCGTTTACTTTTTGTATTAACTTTTCCTTTTTTTTATTACTTTTTGTTGTTCATGATGATTTTGTAGCTTATCTTCATAATGCGTTTATCCTCAGTACTGTTCATAACGCTCAAACAGCAACGCCTCCACCATCCAAACATCGATCTGTGGGTTGGGCAAAAAGGAAACGTGGGAAGGATAATGGACTATTAGATGGTGATAGTGATAGAGATCCTTTAAAGAAGAAACTTAAAATGGATGTTATGTCATTAAGTAAATCAGAACGTGATAGATTAAAGGCTTTAGTGAAGGTATATATATATATAATATGTACATGTACTTAAATTGTAACGTTTATTAACTTTGCAAATGTACTATAAGATAGGAGATAAAGATAAATTAAAACCATTTGTGGATAAGTTATTGAATCCACGCATAAGTCGAGTACCTCCATTACCTTTACCGGCTGAACAACTTCCACCAAGTATGTTACAATTATATTATATACATATATATTAAGATACTAATTTAATATACCCTCTCCAATCATCATTACGGTTATTTTAGCATTTAATTCAGATTATGCAAGAGGTTTATTGGCACCACTTTGCTCAGATTTAAAAGAACTTCCCGGCCCAGAAACATTACATGCACGAATGACAAGTATCGCATTGGAACAAGGATTAGTAAAAGGTGTTACAGAAGAAGTAGTTAGCGCTATGTTGTTTGCTACTGAAGTAAGTTTATCATTATTATCTTCTGTCATTTATATATATATGTTTGTGTGTCTGTATATATTAATCCAAATTATAATAATAATATTGTTTATCATTGTAGAGTTATATCAAATCAGCTATTGCGAATACGATAAGTAAACGACGAATTAATCGTTCGATTGGTTTACAGATGGAAAAAGATACACCAGAGACTCGCTCTGCAGCTATAGAACAAATATTATCAACACAACCTCTCAAATTACCAAATTCATCACAAAATCAAATTCTCTCCTCCTCATCATCACCATCCTCATCACCATCAAAAGAAGGAATAGCAGCGAAAGGAACACCAATAACAACTGCACCAGAAGCACCATTAAAAGATAACACGAAGACAACAATGACCACCGCTAAAAAAGGAAAAGTTGATACTACAGATAACTATAATAATATCAATGATAATGGAAATGTTAATAATCAAGAGGAACCACAAAGTAGCTCATTATTTGAAAGTATTGAAGATAATGATAATGAGAGTATTAAAAGTGATAACAGTAGTAGCAGTGATAATAGTATTATCAGCAGCAGCAGTAGCAGCAGCAGCGGTAGTAAAAATAATGATTCACCGTCACCTAACAATATAGTCAATAACGACAACGACAACAACGACAACAACGACATTGCGTCTCTTTCTTCATCTTCTTCATTAGCGACACCAACTGATTCCATATCTTTACATGACCTTGCTTTTTCATTTTCTGTTTCCCCGTATGTTCTAGTGGAAAATCCTCTTAACGCAGAACGACTCACAGCACTATTGACGGACAGCGAGGATGAATTGACGGATGATGAATTAGGAGATACCAGTTCTGAAGGGGATTTTGACTTGTAAATTTTTTTGCAGTTTTTCATTCTTTTTTTTTTCTTTTTTTTTTTTTTTTTTTGGTCATTATATATTCAACAAGAAAAGAAGAAGAATATAATATAATATATGAAAAAACATCATTTAATAGTAATAATAATAATAATATCACCGTTTCTATGACAACCTTATGTATTTGTTTTTTATCAGTTTTGATGTTTTTATGCTGAAAGAAATAGGATATGTTGCCTGAGTATCATATTTAATTTTAGTGCTACATCTGAGTTGTTGTTTGCTACCTTTGAACAGTAAAGTACCCCTCGTATCTTGTACTTTTACTAAAAAAAACTTGATCTCGGTTTCATGGTAAAAAGCTGCACTTTTTATACAAAGTGAAAGAAAGGTTTCTTGGATTGAGCTAAATTTCTATTTTTCAATTCTTGAATATTGTTATCTAGACTTTTGAAATTGACGAAACATTAAAACGATTATCTTCACGACGAGGTGTTAAAGCCGTTGTCATTTTGAATAGTGAAGGACAAGCTATTCGATCAACATTAGATGAAGAATTAACAAAACAATATGGGCAACTAATTTCTTCACTTGTTCAACAAGCACGAACAACAGTAGCCACTTTAGATGACCAGGTATTACTTTTTTTAAACATTTTTAGCAAGTAAAAGAGAGGAAACCTCCGTTATATATATATATATATATATTTATACATATTAAAGTAATTTAACCTTGTAATATACAGAATGACCTCACGTTTTTACGTGTACGTACGAAAAAACACGAAATAATGATCGCTCCCGGTACGTTTATTATTATTATCATTATCACGATATAGTCAAAGGCCTCAATCTCCTTTCCATTCATTCAGTCTCTAAAACACAGTGTACTGATAAATTTCTTTCCCCTTTAAAAAATGATAATTCATGTACACATATACGTAGATCACGAATACCTCTTGATTGTGGTCCAAAACCCACAAGAAGCAATGCAATAAAGTTATTGTTTGTTTTATTTTGATTACTCTATATTATTATTATTATTTTATGTTGAAAAACAAAAGAATGTGGATATATACAAAATGTTATTACGTCAAGTACCAATACAAGTATGCTGAAAAAATAAGTGGATAAAACTATTGCTGTTGTTCGTTGTGGGTATGATAATAGTTAGTGGTAGTGGTTTTCATCGTCGTCATCATTATCATTATCCAAACATTTCTTTTTCGAATATCTTCCATCAAGTACATATTCCAAATCAATTTGATGCATTTTACTTGACAAGTGTCGTTCCAAATCGTATTCGCGAAGAAATTTATGATTACAATCATTAAAAGGGCATGCCCATCGCCGTCGTGAATTTTTTTCAGTATCATATCCGACAATCATATCTGTGATACTTTGCTCTTTTTCTCGTTTTCGTTTTGGTGATGCTCGTGTTCTCTAAATAATTCATAAAAATGAGAGTAGTTAGCTAAAAGACATTCTTCCTCTTTTTCATATACTGTTTCATACATCCCATTCCAAACTACATAAGTATATAAACATACTAGATGTGATTGTTCATGTCGTTCTAATAATGATTTGTACGGGAACCCTTTATGACAACCTTCAAAGGTACATTTATGTTTAATGGCTCGTTCATGTACCAATTCGATATGCATTTTTAGTGATTTTTTCTGTTTCAAAGAAAAGAAAATCGTGAGTTGGTGGATGAGATGGATTATATTAGCTATAGTTGAGCTTTTGAGAATAAAATTAAAGAAAGAGAAAGCGACAGGTGAATTTCAACTTACTGTAACAAAAGCTTTTGAACAACCTTCCCAGTCACAAGGAATAGGCTCATGCTCCATATGTCTTTTTTTGAAATGTCGTTTTAATTGTGATTGTTTCATAAATAATTTACCACACTCTTCACAGTTCACTGGATGATCGTGAGAAACATGGTGCCGTAACTCTGTCCATTTCGAAAAATTCGCACTACATTCAGCAAATCCACATAGATAACGTATGTCCTCTAATAAAAAGTTATTTTTTTAGTATATATAATAATAACGAATAAGTTAATTAGCTGGAGCACAGTGAAGTAAGCTAAATGGTAGTACTAATAGATTGATGTTAAATTAGTAGTAGTAGTAGTAGTAGTAGTACCTGAATGTGTTAATTCATGTCTTTTCAATTTAGAGGCGATATCGAAACTTTTTTCACAGCCTTCCACAGTACAAGAAAATGGTTTTTTTCCAGTATGTATACACATATGATTTCGCAGCTGGTATCGTTTAGCAAAAGAAGCATCACATTCTACCCATTCACACTGTAGATTGATATATATGTAAATATAGGTCAATAACTAGACTTATCACATACATAATGGTCAAGTCGTATTTATCTCTCTTTACCCTATATGGTGTAGGTGCTGTATGTAATGCTTCATGCCGTTGTAAATGTTGTTGCGTGGAAAATCCTTTTGAACAGTTATTGAAAGAACACTTGAATGCTCTTGAAACCTCGGGGTCATGTCGCCGTGCATGAGCTGTCAAATGATTCGAGCGCATATAAGCTTTATCGCAACCGGGAAATACACAAGCAAATGGTCGCTATATATATTCATTAGTATTTACATTTACTACAAAGAAAAAAGAAAGGAAGAAAAAAAGATTTCAATAGCAAATATATATACCTCACCAGTATGAATGCGTTGATGTTCTTCTAATCGACAAAGTTTTCTATAGATCTTATCACAATTTTTAAAAGCACATTTATAAATTTTTTCGGTTTGATCCATCACTGTTTTATTCTTGCTATTATCATTTTTTTGTCTTTTTAATTTTAATAGACTTGATTCACGTTGATCGGTGGTCATATCAAGTGCTATCATAAGTTATTATTATTGTAATATAGGAGGGTAAAAAAAAAGATAAAGATAAAAAAAAAATAATTTAAATTCGGAAAATCACAGTTTCCTTTTTCATTTATTCTTTTTTTGATATTACCTCGCTTTTTTTTTTACTAGCTGTTAAACATTATGGACAAATATCAGGTATTTTTTTTCTGCCTTAGATGGATAGGACTTTTTTCTTATTGGAATAGATTGTTAAATAATTCTTCTGCATTTTCCATTTGCATTATAGAAAATTGAAAAATTAGGCGAAGGTTTGATATTACTTATTACTGCAAACTTAATAGCCATTAATAACAAGAATCCATTTTTGTTTTCATAACGATTTAAAAATATACTGTTTTTTTATTAGGTACATATGGTATCGTCTATAAAGCACAAAATCGAGACACCAATGAAGTTGTCGCTTTGAAACGTATTCGTTTAGATAATGAAGAAGAAGGTGTAGGTGTTCATTACTAATTTTATTAATATTATTATTACCATGCCAACCGCATAACAACAGTAATAGTAATAAACGCAAACCTCTTTTCTGCTTGTGCTAATTACTGTTATACATCTGGTTTTTTTAGGTTCCCTGTACTGCGATCCGAGAAATATCATTACTAAAAGAACTGAAACATGTTAATATTGTCAGGTTACTATTATCATTATTGATGTGAATTCATGAGGAAAAGAATGAACAAGAGAAGAATTGTAAATCTAATGCAGACATATTTTTGATAGATTATATGATGTTTTACATACTGAAAAGAAATTGACATTGGTATTCGAATATTTGGATTCTGATTTAAAAAAGTTTTTGGACTCTTATGGCGGTGATATCGATATTATAACAATCAAAGTAAAGTATTATTTATTCTATGTAATTAATGTTAGATGATGTATATAATAAATTTATGAAGTTTTACCAACGCAACAAATCTATTGCTATCCATTTATTTAGCAATTAATGTATCAATTATTAAAAGGAATTGCATTTTGTCATGAACATAAAGTGCTTCACAGAGTATGTAGTTTATATGTATAAAGATAGGGGTTAGAAAGGGGGGATTTGGTACGTTGGTTGATTGGATTGGGTGTATTAATTAGTTTTATTGTGCGATTGATACAATATAGGATTTAAAACCACAGAATTTGCTTATTAATAAGGTAAGGAAATGAAATACAACATATGTATGCTCGATTAAATGTTAATTGTTTCTAAATCCATAATACATACATGTTATTATTAATAGAAAGGAGAACTTAAACTTGGTGATTTCGGTTTAGCTCGAGCATTTGGTATACCTGTCCGTAGCTATTCACATGAGGTTCGTAGAAAAACTTGCAATCATAATTTCATTTAGAGAGAGAGAAGGCGAAAAAAAAAAGAACTTGATTTTATTGATCACTATGTATAATAGGTTGTTACATTATGGTATCGCGCACCAGACGTATTAATGGGATCACGGCAATATTCGACTTCTATTGATTTATGGTCTGCTGGATGTATTTTTGCAGGTAAATAATAAATAAAAATAAAAGACAGAACAGGTGTATCTCTGCGAAATTATCAAATTTTTACTTATCATAAATATTATTCTTTCTTAAAGAAATGGCATCTGGGCGACCTTTATTCCCAGGTAGCTCTATTTCAGATCAATTGCAACGTATTTTCAAAGTATTAGGGACTCCTACTGAAGAAACATGGCCTTGTGTATCGCAATTACCCGAGTATAAGGTGAGGAGAGGTGGTGTTTATAAAAAAAAATATATCCTGTCATTACACACGTTTTCAGCTATTAACATTATTCTGTTTGTTTTTCAACAATAGCGTGATTTCGAAATCTTTGCTCGGATACCTTTAGAAACGCTTATTCCAAAATTGGACTCTTTAGGCATTGATTTATTAAAAGTAAGTTTGACCTTTTTTTTTGTAAACTTGATTTTAAGTGGTTATCAATAAAAAAAATATACAAGCTAATCTATGTTTTTAAATTAGCAACTACTTCAATACCCACCTGATAGACGTATAACTGCTAATGATGCTTTGAGCCGTATGTATATCTCAGAAGAAAGTGAATTTAAAGACGGATCATACAACATTTATCAATCTAACATATGTTTTTTATCTTAATAGATCCATACTTTGACGATCTTCGAAAAAAGGAACAAACTTTGGAAAATAACCTTAAACTTTCAAACGATACGAAATAATAATATTGCAGTTATTATCCACCTTTCTCTCCCTACATATAAAATCATAAACGACAATCATACTCATATTTTACAGCAACAGCCTTTTTTTTACCACAACTTTCTTCTCTCTCACTCCCGCTTCTTTCATTATATGCAAATGACTTTACATAATATAATATTCTATATTAAACATATCAAATTTTATTATTATCACTATTATTATCATTATTATTATAAATTTTGGCTCTATTTTCATTATTATTACTATACATATTATTTTTCAATTAGGTTATAAACATATTCTGCAATTGCTAAACTGGATGTTAAACCTGGGCTTTCAATACCGATCAAAGAGAAGAAATTCTTATATCCATCTTGCTTTTCTTCTTTAATTAAAAAGTCTTTGAAAGATTCACCAGGTCCTGCAATCTTGGGTCTATGTATATGTTCAAATACAAAAATAAAGATTTTTAATAATTCACCCCATTAATATATTATTGCTTTCATTTGACATATATATATATATATATATATTATTACCTGATACCGGCATAATCTGGATGTAACTTATCAGGATTAATATGGGGCATAAAGCTTTGAATAGCCTCCACAAATCGTTGTCGATTTTCAGTATCATCCGGTACATTATAATCATACGGATTATCAATATAATTGATATCAGGACCAAATTTAATTTTATCAGCCATATCCACAGTCAAATGTGTACCTAGACCCGCCAGGTTTTTGGCCGGACAGGGATAAATCAGATGGTTCACTTTAATTGGGCCATTATATGCATAGTAGATACCACGACCATAATATAACTTGTATCGATCGCGTAACAACAAGTTAGAGACCTTATCTGCATGTAGTCCAGCCGAGTTAAATACACGTCGTGAAAATACAGTTGTAATATCTCCGGATCCATCAGGTGGTGTGGCGAGATCAACGAGATACCCATCTTGAGTAGCTTGAATCGAGGTCACAGATGTATATAGACCAATGTCTCCTCCATTTCCTGTAATCTTTTGCTCTAAATAATCCATAAATCCATGTGAATCGATAATTCCTGTTGAAGGTGATAATAAAGCTGCATGAGCTGCTACTTCAGGTTCCATAGCAATGACTTGGTCGCCAGGTAATATATGCGTTTCAACACCTAATTTATTAGATTTTTCATGTAGTTCTTGAAGGTAGCTATGTTGATCTTGGGTTTGTGCAACGACTAACTTGCCAATCATATTATATGGGATATTTGTACGTGGTAGTAAATCATATAATAGTTCTTTGCCACGAATACAAAGTTGTGTTTTTAAACTGTCTTCAGGGTAATAAATGCCTGCATGGATCACTTCGCTGTTGCGCGCGCTGATTAATTTTATTTGAGACAAAAAAAAACGTAGTTGGTCAGTAACTTTGCGTACTATGATTAATTTCATTATAAAAATTATCTACTATGTCCTTTTCTTCTTCAGTTCCTTTTCTCTTTCAATAAGTTTTTCATTCTATGAGCTCTATATATTATACCTGGTTTCTTCACCACAGCGTTTGTTCTTGTCTATAATAATGGTTGTTTCCGATGATCGTTTTGTTGTTAACTTCTCACCGATGGCCAAGCCAACGACACCAGCACCAATCACAATATTGTCGACTTCCATGTCAGGTTTTTTCGTTGTTGAAAAAGCACGTCGTAATTGAGGGGCATTGTGTTTAATTAAACGAAGAGGAAACATTGTTATACTAAAAAAAAGAAATAGCTAGCTCCAGGCACGAAAATAAAATCATAACGCATTTATTAAGTCTTCTATGCAATCAGTCACCAAAACCCCGAATTTCGCCAGTGAGCGCGTGGGGCCTTTTGATGTAATGATAATAAAAATACCCCGCACCTTTTTTCACCCCCCAAAAAAAAGAAGAGAACTAAATTTATTCAGTTTACAATCATAGGTAGAGTGATATATAAGACAAGTAAAACGCATTTCATTTCTCGACTGGTACAAATATATGACTTCTGAACTGGAAACATCTGTTTCATGGTACGAAAAAGAAAAGAAAAATATGTAGCAACCTGTAAAAATATAACGCGACATCGTTGATTTGTCTATAAGGTTAATGAGTGGAGATCAGAAGATTTTGTATAATAATCCTACACTTTGCCTAACTACGTATCCCACCTGCAGTTATCAAGATAATTGGTAGCTTTAAAAAGAGGATATCCAACTCGTCATTATATATCTTTTTTTTTACCTTCTAGTTCAATATAATAATTTGTGCTCGGTGACATCTTGTTGTAATTTCGAACCACTAGGTTTAGTGGTTGGTTACGTAAAAATAATAAACAATAAAAAAAAAGATTATTAATATATTATGTCATCTATTGATTTTACTGGTGCGATAAGAGAGAAGTGAGCATTTAACCAAATTTGTTTGATCACTTATTCAGGTCTTCGTCCTTTTGTGTCAATTGTTTGGATACTTTTTTGAAAACGATCCATCAAACGTTTTTCATCCGACTGTATTTTCTTCTAACTGTTTTAATTTTCCTTGATGATAACTTTTCGCCAAACATTATTTATTCTTACTGTTGCTCATCTAACAAACCTTTTTTTAAGACATTATTTTTTTAACTGCTTTGACTGTTCCTGCCGCTTAATCATCAATTCCTGGACATCTGACTTTTCTTCTTCTTCTCGCTCCTCTAGCTCTTCTTGGTGAGTAGCTATCAACCACTACTCTTCTAGATGCCCTTCTTTTGATAATTCATCAAAAGGCTTTTTTTTACATTTCATGAAAGAAAAAACTAAAATTAGAAACCAAGTGTATGGATGTTTGTGGGGGGAAAAAGATCAACGGTACAGTATTACTGTCATGTATATGCTATTCAGATGTTTTTACCTTCAGTACTCTTGAAAAGAAGGTGTTGAAGATTATGATGAGAACAGTTACAGTCCTCTTTCAAGTTGTTCATTATTATCATTATTTTGAATAAAAGAAAAACAGTGAGATGGATTACATATCTTATTATGATATTATATCTTTTTGTCTTTGATAGGAAAACGAATATGAAAGAAAAATTCCCAATTCGAAATTGTGAGGTACCTATTTTTTTTATGAACTCTTATTTGGTATGGCCAACGATAAAACATCTTAATGCAGAGTTTTTATCATAAAGCTGCTCACATATACACACTCTCTCTCCCTATTTTTGTTTTTGTTTTTGTTTTTGTTTTTGTTTTTGTTTTTTGTTTTTTGTTTTTTGTTTTTTGTTTTTTGTTTTTTGTTTTTTGTTTTTTGTTTTTTGTTTTTTGTTTTTTGTTTTTTGTTTTTTGTTTTATTTTTATTTTTATTTTTTTGGTTCAGCAAAATAATAATAAAAAAACATCAATTTACATAACTACTATTATACCAAATTTTCTATCTTTGTATGTCTTGACACTGTTGAAATATTATTGTCTACGTAACAAAAAATATCATGAAAATGTATCTATTAACCTTTTACTAAAATTTATGAAATCAATAATGCTGTTGTGTTATTTATTGCTCATTTTTTTTTAAATAAATAAAAATAGTACGTACACACACTTCACTAAAGTATAAAAGAAAAGAAAATTATAAAAAGATCAAAGACATAATAAAAGACATAGTAAAAGACATAATAAAAGACATAGTAAAAGACATAGTAAGGTGCATAGAAGAAGATTAGGCAGAAGTAGCCAAATGATTGACATAGAGAAATGGTTGGGGGAATGAAGAGAAAAGTCGTATCTGTAGGAGATAAATGTAAACCCAGCTTTCAATTAATGGACCCTTGTTCTTCTATGCCTTAATAGAGAATCATTCCGAGTGAAATCTTCCCCACACACTAAACATTTATATGGCCTGTAGAATGTATTATGAGCAGATCTTTTGTGGCGCTCAACATCTCGACTTCTAGAAAATGTTTTATTACATATATCACACCTGTTATTAGTTTTCGAGAATAATGTTTCTGCTGATGGAGCTGGTACTATGGTGGATAAAGGACGATTATAAGAACGAAAAAAATGTCTATTAGTACGTCCATGATTGCGACAGCGACGACGACGCTGCTGCTCATGTCTTTGTCGTGATTGCCGTCGAAGAGCAAGAGAATTAATGGCGCTACTATGATTATCATTACTGCTGATATTTCGTGGTGCTTCGGTCGTAATAGAGGTATTATAACTGGCATCAGTACCGATCCTATAGTCACACCCAAAAAAATGTTTCTGAATTGTTTTTCGTGGCGCCAAATATTGATATAAGTTAGAGCTTTTTTTTTCTCTATTATTAGCGACACATAATGACGAACATTTGTGTGACTTTGTGCTACTTGAAATCATCATGTTTGTTTGGTTGTTGACAGCTAGTCCTTCTTGTTGTATCTCGTCATAGAAAGGATGAGTGCTATTAACACTAGATGTTTCTTGTTCTTGATACCACACAGCCTTGTTTAATAATATATCGTTTTTATTTGTAGCAATCATGCCCCCCCCGCAAAGTTCAACAAGAAAACAAATAGAATTTGTACAAAGTAATCAGTATGTATAATAATAATAGTAAAATATAAAACACATGCACAGTATAATTATTTGAAAATCCGGTGGATAATAAACAAAATAAACACAGCCCTATGAATAGTACCTGGTCAGCAGAAAAGAAACTTGGATAAACCGGTGTCTTTGAAATTGGATATGCAAACTGCTCTTGGCTGTTCTTAGCAAGACCTCCGAATGCCTGAATATTTATATTTTGATGGGGAGAAGGGTTATTTTCATCTAAAAATTGTAAGGTTGGGGATATAATATGCTGAGAGTATAATGGAGACGATACAATCGTCATTATTGTTGTGTCTGTTGCTGCGGTGACGCTGTTAGGAGCAGTAATGTCGTGCAGATTGTTGTTATCGTATAATGGGGGAAACAAAGACTGATCATTTATAAATTCGTGTTCAATGGTAGATGACGTAGCAGGAGTTGTCGCGTTCGACTCTTGATACGGCCCTTGTTCAACGAAATAGTCATCCATAACAGATGATAAATCTGTTGGTAACATATCTGCCGACGTAGCTGTTGAAGTTGTTGAAGTTGAGCTGCTAGGTATCATCGGTGGTACCACAAACTCATCCAAAACATCTGCTGCCATGGAGAAATAATCGCTATTCTTTTTAGAGAATGACGCCATTGTATTCTCGTCCAGCCAGCGGGACGTACGTTCACCATTGGTTGTTGTTTGATTTTGTTGCAAAATAGGAGTATAGACTAAATCAAGACCGAATGATAGATCATCAAAAGTATAAGTAGAGCTGCTCATTCTATACATATAATATCATAATAAAATTACAAGAAGACTTTAATTTACAGCACTTGTTAAAAGAAAAAAAATCGTATTTACTATATATAATACTTGTATGTGTATTATCTTATTAATTCAAGCCAACAAAATTAAAAACTTACTTGGTTTTTACGTAGTAAGTTTGAAATATTTATTTTTATTGGTTTTGACGAGGAAAAAACAAAAGATAATAAAAAGAGGAATAATACAATTTCAAAGTGAGATGTAACTCCTTATATATTAGATATTTGCTTGGCTTGTGCTCGATAACTTAATGTTGGGTTTTAGACTTATACGTAGCCAGCAAACTCTTATATGGTGACACAAATGTTTTGTTTATTCGGTTCAGAAAAAAAAAGAGTGTTTGGGGGGGAAGAGAGATAAAAGACAGAGGCATAACGTTAAGGATCTGAAAATTTGTTTTAAGCTAATACTTTAAAAGATACTTATGTTGCCTTAAAAAAAGAGGATTTTTAACTTCTCCATTTTTGTATCGTGAAATGAAGTTGTGTTGTTAATTTAGCAATTACTTTTAAAGTTTATTTCAAAATACTTACAGGTGATGATAAGTATCTACTCTCTAACACCTGTCCCGTTCTTTCCGTGCGCCTTATAATAATCAGTTTTTTTTTTTTGAGAAGAAAAATTATTAGACATTTCAAATAAGCTAAAAAGAAGTAATAATTTACTTTTGTTGTTTACTTATAAAGACAGACAGTGTTGAAAAGATATGGAATTTGTGGATGAAGGAAGCAACCTCACTGCTGCGCCTACGCGTGTTTTAAAGTGGGATTTTTTTTGGGGGGTAAGTACGCGACGCGCGGATCAACTCTCCGGAGAAAACAGGCTATGGAAGGAAAAGTGAACCTGTGTCAGAGGGATAACAGCATCAATATGTTTTTTATTGAGATTTATAGGATGGGGCCCAAGAAGAACCCTGCGTCACGTCGATCGGAAGCGCTATTACCTTTTTTGCAAAATAAAACTGTATTAGCACGACTCCATAATAGCATTAACGTATTATGTTTTCTTTAAGTTACTAATAGAGGTTAACTTCCACATGATGTTTCGTTTGTTTGTTATTATTGATGTAGTACACAATCATATACTGAGAATGATTTTTATTTTTACATGCATATTCATATTATAGACTACAATTGTTTCATTTGAAATTCAATAGAAAAACTAGTACTTTCCGATGTTAAATCGCATTCTTGCTTTCTTTTCTCGAAGATTATCTTAATCAATACGGAGCATATGGCAAATAATAATAATAATAATAAGCAAAAAGTTAATGAGTGTAATGCTGACACGATGAGTGGAAGTTATGCTATACTTATGGTTCTGCAGTTTCTTGTTGTCTAAGCCCGTAATAACAGGGGTGTGGCCCGAAAAGCCAAATCCGAAATATGTATTCTCACTGTATGTTGCCTGTAATGTTTGAGCTGTTTATGATAGTACATGGGAATTTATTAATATATTGTTTATCTTCTATTTGTGTTATACAACTGTAGGTGTTCAGGTAATTACATAATGGTAATAGAACTACCGAGATTTACCTGTTACGAGCATATGTCGGTATGACAACAAAGTAAGATAATAAAAGAAGAAAGTCAAATAGCATATCACAGTACGACTATTATGCGGTCAAGACCTGACGCTCTCATTATACTTAAAAAGGCATTTTTCACTTCATTTTTTTATACCTACAACAGTGGTTTGGTTCGTTATAACACTGCTCTATCATTGTCATCAATAAGCAGAGTGTATTCTATCGTCGACTATAGGCTGGAAACGAATTCCAGTTTCTCAGTGAGAATCCACTGTTTATTTTTTACTCGTTGTATTGTCTTCTACATTAGATATTTTATTGTATCACCAGTGCAGGCGTACATAAAAGGTCAAAAACCGTGAAAAAGAAACGATAGCAAACTACCTCATTCTTTTACCTTATATGGCGCGCCACACCCACGGGACATATTCTTATTGTAAATATGGATGATGGGTATTTGCGAAAAAAAAAATTACACATTTGATAACAGTGAACCATTTGTTTTCTTTGTGATAATAGTAAAAACAAAAAATATAGCCAAAAACAAATATGTATGGTCAATGCATTTTTATTTTAGCATCTAATTAAGTCTCGTTTTGTATTGTACTATACAGTAAACATATACGTTGGTACGTAAACAGCACTAACAGTTTTTTATAAATTGAGTATGATTACTTCAATCATATATAATACCGCGAAATACGTAACATAATATAAAAACCTTGGTTTTGATGAATTCCTTGTGCACGCTACCTTTCTCTTTTTGGGGATTAGACTCGATTACTCTTCGGACACGATATGACCGAAGAATTTTCGTTTTTGCTGAAATAAACTTGCTCGCGTTTCAGAATATATTATACAATACTCTATTAAACTTGTCACAGAGTAATAATATTCCAATATATCAAATTAATTATTCTGTATCGTGAGTGTTTGAAGCTGAACAGCCAAAAAAATTGCTCTTAGCCGGAAGTCATTCCGGATATTCCTGTTTTTGTCACACAGGTTTATTATTATTTTTTTAATGGCGTAAAGATTTCTCTATATTTTCTGTGGTACCTGAGTAGATAAAAATTCAAAATCAAAGATATGTACTTCCTTTTCTTTTTTTGTTTCAAAATGTAATATATAAAAATTAATTCCAACAGGTGATAAATAGTTTATTACTGTTTAATGCCGAGCATTCAATACTTTTCATTTATTCATATTTTAACATATAGGAATGTAATTTCGTTTATCATTTTCGTTGATGTTACGACTACTGTTATTTTGTAGCTCTTTTTTTTTTCTATAGAAAGGTTATTTTTTTAATTACCATGTTTCCTTTGAACGAACCATACAGTTGAAACAAGCAACAAAATACACTCCGAAAATTACGACTTACCGTTTATGCAAACATAAGTTAAGGATTGGTCAGAAGCGCATTGACGGTGAAATTCGCTTCCCACCAATCGTTTTTTAAATTTTTTTCTTGGTCTCCTTAAGTAAACTATCAGTGATATATAGTATCCTGATATGTTTAATGTTTCTATGGTAACAGGAAAAGGGGCATATTAATTTGTTTAAAAATATAATTTAAATAATATAGACAAATGTCACCAAAAAAGGGCAATCATGCGTGCTATGCTAGCCACGCTATAATTATAATTATAATTATGATTATGATTATAATTATATATACACAAGTCACTTTCTTTGTGGACTCCGTGTGTATGGATTAAGGTGCCACACCACTTGCGAGAACCCGCGCGATTGCTTTCTTTCCTTTTACTTTATTTTTTTCTACTTCAAGAGAGAAAGATAAAAAAAAAAGAGATACAGGTGTTCATCAAAAACGTACCAATATAGCAAATATACAAAAAATGTAACAACTCTTTTTTTATTGGGAGGAGGAGGAAGGAGGAGGAGAAATAATAAAAGAAAGGAAAAAACTCGTGTTGCTATTTATTTATAATTATTATTTTCCCTCAAAAACCACACATAATATACAACACACCTCAACATTATTCGAAAGACTCACTTAAAAATAAAATATATTTGTTATTTATCTATCTAATCTTAACAGATCGAGGAGACTTCAAAAAAACAGAAACAAACAAATGACATTACACGAAACACGTTCAAACCCATCCAATTTAACAAGAACAACAGGGACTAATAACAACAGAGGGTCCCTTTCATCTGGAAATGGACAAAATAATTTGAAGAAACTGAAATCAAAATATGCTTCGAAAATATCTACTTTAAAAGAATTATTTGAAGATTGGTCCGATGAAGATTTATTATTTGCTTTACAAGATGCCGATGGTGATATGGAATTGACAATAGAACGAATTAGCGCCGGTGAGCTTTATTGATAACAGAAATAGAAAAAAAAGAGCAACACTGATACAACATACACAAAAAAAAGTCATAATAAAGATATAATAGAAACTTACGAATGGTTGTTACTTTTCATAGGACACGCCGTTCAATGGGGTGAAGTAAAAACCAAAAAAACAAAGAAAGAAGCAGCAAAAGCAAAGGCAGTAGCTGCAGCATCACATTCCACTACAACAACAGCATCATCATCGTCATCATCCACTTCGTATCTACAACGAACAATCGACAGAACGCAACAACAAATACCCCACAATAACAATGAGCGAGGACGAGGGTCTCGAGGTAAAATATAACTAACCTTTTTTTTCATATATTTTTCTTTTTCCTTTGATTGTATTACAACCCCTTCTACGTATTCAATCGCATAATGCTAGTATTAATGAGATTCTGTGATATATTATTAATGACAAACATAATATTTTATAGGAGGTTCGACGTTGACGTCGACAATACCCACAACTAACCGTAGTAGTAATACTGTCCGTGGGAAATCAACAACATCACCAACAGCGGTAGGAACAACGTCATTATTAAGTCAGCAACAGCAGCCTGTACAATCTCAAGCTACCTCATGGGGAAAGCAAACAAAGCCAATACAATCTTCTGAACGCGCATCCGCTGGTGGTTCATGGGCTTCTGTTGCTTCAGCACCAAAGCCTCCAGATGCTGTAACAGATGAACCTTTCTCAGAAACTACAACGAATAATAATGATTCATGGGAAATGACAGCAGAAAGTTGGCCAGCTGCATCATCATCCGATAGTGACAATAATAATAATAGTAATAATAATAATAATAGTTGGTCAGCTAATAAAGTATCGTCTTGGGACGATAGTCAAGAGCCAGAAAATCATAATACCTCCCACTACGTCGAACAAAAGCCTCCTATTTCCGCAGAAAACCCCTCCTCCGCCACAGCCTCTTCGGCAGTACCACCAGCGAAAACATGGGCAAGCTTATTAAAGTAGGAGTCCATACATAAAAAAAAATATACGTCATGCCGCAGATAAGAAAGAAAGCTAACAAAGAACTCTAAAATGTAGATCGAAACCAGTACCTGAATCAGAAACGAAATCTACTACACAACAGGAAGAAGCAAAAGAACGAATGACCGAAAGTAATTGGGATGTACTAGCAGAACATCATTCAAACGTATCACTTTCAGAACAGGCGACTGACGATCGCGATGATAACAAGGATCTAAGTGATCCTTGGACTTCAACTACTGAAACGGAACAACAACAAACATCGTTTGGTTCTTCATTATTTAATGAAGAAAAGGAAGATACTTTGCACGAAACTGCACCACCATCTTCACCACCACACAATAACAAGGGTCCAGAATCAGTTGATGAATCTACGGCAGAAATAGAAACTTTATCGAATGATAAGAAACAAGAACAACATGTATTATCACCATCCCCAGAACTGATACCATCCCATTCAGTTGAAACAGATACTAACAAAGTCAAACAATCTATGGGAGGTCGACGACTACGACAAGAAGAGCCGGTAGTTCTTCCGAACAATGCTTCTCTTACAGGTGTTGATGTGAAGTTTGGTAGTTTAAATCTTGACGAGACTCTTGACCCCGCTTTGAATACAACAAATGCTAGGTATAGTTTTTATATAAAGTACAAAAGGAAGTATACAGGGTATGAGGCGCGGAAATCAGAAACAAAAAGGAGGAAAGATAGAAAAGGACCATCTTATTTAAAAGTGTTATATGTATTTGTACAGATTGAACGAACATGATGAGCAAAATCAAGGACATCAAATTCCAGATGAAAAGATTCATCCAGTTGAATCACAGCAAAATTACTTAAATCGTTACACAACAAAACCTCCTGCTGCTACGGCTACAGCTGCTTCAATTGGTCAATCTACTACGTTACCGACTAGCGAAGTACTAACAGATACATCTTCTTATTTGAAGCAGCAGCAGCAACTACAACAGGCACCGACTGGTGGAATGGATCATCTCACTTCTGCATACAGCTCGTACATGCCAAATCAACACGTTACCAGTGTTCCTGGTTACGGAGGTGTCAATCCAATGGGATCTATGGCTGGATATAGCGGCTATGGTACTGAAGCTCAGCGTGCTTCTATGGTGAGTTTATTGAGTACAAACGATTTAGTAAGGTTATATAAACATTTGCTGACTTCTCGAGATTCTGTAATCTGTTCCGGTGTGGGTTTGTGTGTGCGTATGATAAAAAATATTATATCCATGATAGGGCTACTATGATCCTAACTCGTTGGATCACTATTCTTCTTCGGTATCATCTGGTAATGCTTATCAAATACGTGACAAGTATAACCAAGAAGCCACAAATACTACAAGTATACAATCCAATCCCGCGCATCAATCCCAACAATCGATGTCACAAGCTCAGCAACAGCAGCAGCAGCAGCAGCAGCACCATCAAATGTATCCAAATATGAATCCATACTATCAATACTATTACATGCCAAGTCATTTCAATACATATCAACAATCTGGTTATGGCCAACCCTTTTTGAACAAGAACATGTATCAACAAATGTATCAAACTTCGGGGCCCAAAACCAATAACCCATCTGCGAGTACACAACAATATGCTAGTCAACAGCAACAAGTACAACAGCATTTGTATAATCAAGCTCTTTCAGGGGCTGCTGGAACAGGTAGTGCTAGTGGTTACGATGATATTTCTAGTTCACAACATCAATTTGCTGCTACTGGGGGTAATATGGGAGGATTACATGATTATCAAAAACCATCAACTTATGGGTCAGCGGGAGGTTCACAAATCCCTGGTTTTTTTGGAGGACACATGTCTAGCTCTAGCGTTGCACAGCAACAAGCACAACAAGGACCAGCTGGTGTTCAGCAAGGTCAGGGAAAGGTAGATTCAAATAGTGGACATTATAAACCAAATAGTTCCCAACAATCTGGTATACCAAACCCTTCTAATTATTTTAATCAACAACAAATGGCCTCTTATTCGCAACACTCTCAACAATTCCAAATGTCACAACATATTGATAATTCACAACAATTATCTCAACGGCACCAACAGCAATATTGGACCCAATAAATGATGTGGATAGTGTTTCTTTGATTATTATTTTTTATTCGAATAAATTAAGATTTTTTTTACATCAAATATATCATAATTACACTATATCTTCTCAAGTAAACATACTATTAATTTATACTATTTACAAGCAATTAATCATCATTATTATATATCACTTTTTTAGTATACATAGGGGATAATACGATACTTGACAATGGAACAATACTTTTCCCAATCTTCTCCATACTTTTTTCTGCATTTGTCATCATCTCGACGCTCACGATGTATCAATAAGATTGCAAAGTAGATACAATAAAAATAAGGGATAATAGAATCAAAACCACAAGGAAGGCACCATGCAACAGACATGAGCCAATCTCCCAAATAATTAATATGTCGTGCTTTTCCCCACCATCCAGAAGTAAGCAAACGAGAGCCGCTCTTTGTTTGAATGTACTCCAAATCTATTTTATATGCATCTGTTAGCATGTTCTTTCCAAAATAAATAGAAAATAAATAGTTTACCATATACCTTTTACGCTTTTATCGTTTGGATTGGCTCGAAATGTATCTTTTTGACTATTGGCGGATCGAAAAATGTAATAGCCCGTAATCTCAAGAGCCACAACGGCGATGACATGTATAATGTGAAGATCAAGCGGGAAATCAGCAAGATAACGAGCTTGAAGACTATACATCATTGGAACCCAACACAAGTTACCGAAAGCAAGCATGAACCCAAAGCCATCTATAGCGAAGTAAAACATGATCATAAATTAGTAAATCAGATCTGAAAAGATAACTAAAACTAGATTACATACCCGTAGTAATATCCATTGTTGTAAGGATGGAAGCCTAGTATATAAAAATTGAAATTTTAAAAACTTATATTTAGCAAAGTCATAATAATAAGTCCGGGATTCATCTTTTCCGATTACTTACTTCATTATACAATGCATCAAAGATGTAAATACCATGGAAAATGACAACAAGGTACATGCTGTTTGTAACTCGACCCAAAGAAGAATATTGTTTGAGAGCCATACAAATATCGATTACCAACCATCCCAAAAGTCCAGGACGCAGTTCTGTGATAAACTTGAGATCAAATTTACCAACACGAGGGTTTAGTTCGCGTCCAACCATGAACTATATGTAGCAGAGAAAAACAGAACATCAATAAGTGAATTTAATTAGTCTAAAAATTATAAGAATTAAGAAATGTACCAGAGATATATGCTTACATCATAGATCGGATTTCCGGTGTTACCACCCAAAGCCAAAAGGCGAGGTTTGCCAATAAAACTCTTGACATAAACAAAAATGGATACGACAAATGCAATAATGATACTTGCTAAAGCCAAATGACCAAAGTTATCATATACCCACACAGGAGTACGAAGACCTTGGGATCGATGCGAGATCATGCTAATCATAAATGCAGTTTGGGCTGCTTGTAGAGCATTTAACTTGTATTCAAGTCGAGTTCCATCACGTAATTTGGTTCCTTTAACAGTTTCACCGGGCAAAGCAACCGAGTAAGTGATAATTTGAGCGAGAAAACCGATCACCCACAAAATGGACCATGGTTTCCAGCTCGTCACCAAGGAAGCCAGCATTTCCCACGAGAATTTTCCTTCGACAATATCCATAGTGAATGCATAAAGTCGATGAAGTGGATCGTAACCTGAGTTATCACAGCCGAAGGCAAAGGTAATAACCAATAATGGGAGTAAAGTAATCATAGCTAGAGCTCCAATAGGTCCTCCAAACCTGTACATACATTATTCTTTTTAATATAAAGGAAAAACTAAAAATGGTTTTTAAAGAGGGAGGCTTACTCATAATGCTCAGTTTTGGGATTAAGTTTTTTCCAGTCAAGAAGCTGTGCATTCTCTGCACTTGATTCACTTTTAATACTTTGTGAACTTTTTTTTATAGATTTTATTTGAGCTCGTGTTGTTGGTGCATTCTGTGATGCCGATACTTTTCGTTGCTTCCCCATGATGAACGAGAAAAAATATAGATTTTTTTTGCGCGTGCAAAACTCGCATTATATTTTGTGGAGTTTAAATAATATACAAGGTTTTTAAGATTGTGTACAAACAAATTTGGATAAGGTTTTGCTTAAGTAATTACTACTGGTTTTTGTGGGTTTTTTTAAGTGAGGATTGTTTATGGTATATAGATTTTTAAATTGAAAAGGTGGGTTTGTAACTATTTACAATTCGTGAGCCTTGCGGAAGTTTTCACCAGCGTAGATAGCATTGTCACCAAGTTCTTCTTCGATACGGAGCAATTGGTTAAGCTTAGCCAAACGTTCAGAACGGCAAGGAGCACCAGTCTTGATTTGACCAGTACGAAGACCGACAACCAAATCAGCAATAGTAGTGTCTTCAGTTTCACCTGAACGATGCGAGACCATGACACCCCAACCAGCATTTTGTGAATCCAAAGCAGCTTGAATACTTTCAGTGACGGAACCGATTTGGTTAACCTTCAACAATAAAGCGTTACAGGCCTTCTTTTCGACAGCAGTCTTAATACGGGCAGGGTTAGTGACAGTCAAATCATCACCGACAAGTTGGAAGTTGGAAGTGCCCAACAAGTGGCTCCAGTTGTCCCAGTCATCTTGATCAAAAGCATCTTCAATCGAAACGACTAAAATTATACAACACAAAAATCGTATCCATTTACATCATTAATACACATTATTAACCATTAGCCGAACATTTCCGCTTTTATAACCCCCGACCCCCTCCGAAAAAATATACTTACTAGGGTACTTCTCGGCAAAGGACTTGTACAAATCAGCAAGTTGTTCACCAGTAAGGTAATCAGCAGCATTGGAGTTGGGGTTCTTGAAGTCCAAATCATACTTTCCTTCCTTGTAGAATTCAGAAGAAGCACAATCCATAGCGATCTTAACCTTACCAGTGTAACCAGCCTTTTCGATGGCAGTAACCAACAATTCCAAACCTTCTTGGTTATCTTGAATATTGGGAGCGAAACCACCTTCATCACCAACGTTGGTAGCATCTTGACCATACTTGGCCTTGATGACACTCTTCAAGGTATGATAAACTTCAGAGCCAATCTTCATGGCTTCAGTGAAGGAGCTAGCACCGGTGGGCATAATCATAAATTCTTGCATGGCCAACTTGTTACCAGCATGCGAACCACCGTTGATAACATTGAAAGCAGGGACGGGAAGAACGAAAGGTTTCTTAGCACCAGCGATATCGGCAAAGTGGACATACAATGGGACACCCTTTTCACCAGCACCAGCTTTAGCAACAGCAAGAGAGACACCCAAGATAGCATTGGCACCCAAGTTGGCCTTGTTGGGAGTACCATCGAGCTTAATCAAGAACTCGTCAATGGCCTTTTGGTCGACAACATTAAGCTTAGATTCGATAAGAGCAGGTGCAATGGTTTTGTTGACGTTTTCGATAGCCTTCAAAACACCTAATTAATATTTTAGATGATGATAAATATTGTATATTTTGATAAATTACACAAGAACCGTGTTTCGTTTAATTTGGTCTGGGTCCCTTCCCCTTTCTCCTTTTTCCTGCATCTCCGGTTAAATCCAAATCATGTTATGTATGTACAGTAATTTATATTATTCACATATATAAATTACTATCAGTCAAATTACAACTACTTACCCTTGCCAACGTAATCTTCCTTGATTTGATCACGAAGCTCGAGAGCTTCATGCACACCAGTGGAAGCACCGGAGGGGACGGCAGCACGGAAAACACCCTTAGCAGTGGTGACTTCGACTTCTACGGTGGGGTTGCCACGAGAATCAAAGATTTGGCGAGCGTGAACCTTGGAGACAGACATGATTTAAATGGAAGAGAGAGAAAAAGTAGAGATCAAGAAGAAGAAAAGACGCGTTTCGTGACAACTTTGACGCTTTATTTATACAGAGCGAGTTTTTCCGAGAAATGTTTGTTCTAGGTCCCACATGAAAGCGCATGATCCGATCCACGGAAGAAAATTCGGGTTCCGTCAGTGATTCTGACGTCAAGCTTTTGGTTGGCCCCGCAATTTGGCGGTGACTACATGAGAAACTCGAAAACTAGTCGGCTGTTTTAGGCGACGTAATTTTGTTTCTAACCCGGTATTTGTGAGCAACAGGCCGGGATCTCCAAAGTCTGACGCAGTCTCCTTCTATATTCTGATTGATTAAAAAAAACACCCAATAATGGATACTAAAAAGAAGTGTTGTAGGTTATCCGTTTATATTTGCATATGTATTTCAGTTAACATAACGCTTTCTTTTGTTTAATGTCACCATGCATTAGTACCGTCTCTCGGTACAACTTTGATGTTGATCTTTCATGGTCCGTGCGTATTTGGATTCGTTTCTCTTAATTGCATAATATCCGTTCTAAGTGTTTGTTGTTATTATTTATTTTATATTTATAACATTTATATACATTATGAGTAAATGAACATTAGCAACTCCTAAATAGTGGACCCGTTCCACGTAACAGAACAGGGTGCATACCTAATATTGCTACCTATTAAAACTCTCCAATCTGCTGCCCCTCCTTTCAATATAAGTTTTTACTTGAACAAAGGTTGTGATCAGGAAAATCTAAATAATTTCTAACCATATAATTAATTAAGACAAATGTATTACAATGCATAGTTCATGTAAAAGATGAAAGACTATATTCTTGTTATTTGATGTTAAATCCATCTATAAAGTGGATTAGTCTTTGAAACCAAAATCGATTCATTTTTTGGAATTTAAAAGCATTGTAACATAACGAAAAGTATAATTTTTCTTATAAAAAGATATCATTTTTTATGGCTAAATATAATTGATACATGTGTATTTAAATTGGCAAAAAAACAAGATAATAAAAACAACAAAGTAACAAAAGAAAGCACAAAGTATTAAAATTTTTAGAGAAATTTTCGTGCTTTATACCGCACGACTTGGTATAATTGTACAAGTTGGATTACATTATTTGATCACAAGTCCACTGTGTGACACTGGCGTAACAAATTTGCGGGAAAGCTTCTATACTACACCCCGAGCCGTTTCCCAAAAAACGCGGGCACGTGATCTAACAAAATCAAAAAAAAAAAAAAAATCCGTGTATGTATGCATTGAGAAATGAGATCGATTTTAGTGCCAACTTTTTCTTTCAGTAACAAATTCAATACGAATTCAAATAAAAAGTATTGGAACGATGGAAAAATTAAAAAGTAAACGAATATGGTTATATGTATCGAGTGGATGGGAGAGCATGTCTATTAGATGAAATAAAATAATCTATAAAATAGTGCATTACATTATATGTGTTCATCCGAGTACCTGTTTATATCTATCTAAGTATCGAACTGGAAAGATGTAAAAAATGTTTTAACAATTTAAGATCAGAACATATATGACATGTCACAATTTTTATGTTAATGAGGCTCAATAATAATAATATCAATTCATCATATCTTCCATTGCTTTGCTTAATATAAAATATTGGCGTATTAAAATAACCATACTATAATTATGTTTGAAAAGGAGAGCTGTAGCTCATGTAACATAATAATTGATATTTTTGATGCCTCATTTTTTATTGCTATTATTCTTTCCTTAATAAAATATATTAGGAGCAAAAGATAGTGGCATATATATTTTTTCGATTATTAAGTAGCGTATGACTTTTATTTATTATTCAATTACGTAGTAGCTGTATGGTCATTAACATTTAAAAATCACTAACTTTTAAAAACGTTGACAAGTTTATCACTTGTTTGATATTTATTTATATCACGAGCATTTGCACTTTTGCATTATATCTTATCATCTTTGGACCGATAAATCATTTTCAATAGAAGTGATCAAAACTACGTACGTAATGATTCTTTTTTTTCATTGATAACAAAACCATCCGTGAATTAAAACCAAAATAAAATAAAAATAATCGTTTTAATTCTCACGACTTACAAGAGACTTTCTACTAATACTTTTAACGAAATGTATATATTGTTACTATTAAAAAAAAGTAACCAAAATAATAATATGCTTCTTGCCTATCCAGTGATACTCGTCTCGTTTATTTTCAATAAGTTATCGTTGAGATCTAGTTATCTAGAAGATGTCGAAGTGGTTTTTTTTTTGTTGTTGTCAAAAGTCCAATTCTGTTGTCATTATGATTTTTTAGAGACCCTAAGAATAATATAAACATTGCATAAAACAAAGTTTTTTCAATCTCATGGTTTGACTCATAATAAAAAGATATAAATAGGGTCGAATATAGTTTTCATCATTTTCTTTTCACTCTCTCTCTTTTATAGTTATTATCATATACTGTATAGTACATATTGTATATCCTCATATTCTTTATCATCTCAGCCAATAAGTCACAAAACATTCGGTCTATCGAATTTCTACTGGTTCAATGACGAATTGTTTCTTTTTCCCATCCGGTCCTTCTTCTGGTACTACTAGTAGGCTATCCTGGCTTTTTCTCAAGATGTTTCTTCTGGTTAACAAGATTATTCTGAATAAGATCAGTGTTTTTCAACTGCTATTTGGTTTCTTTTTAATGGTCAAGTGGGTTTTCAGTCTATATTTTCGTTACTGTCACTACTGGTTACAGTTCCATTTATTACTTTTTAAACGATACATTGTTCAGAGCAAGTAATTATTATGGTTCTTTTTTTTTGGTAACGGATGATGATAAAAATTATATGTCATATTCATATACAGAAGACTAACTTTGAATATTTTTTTTTTCTCTGATTCATCGGGGGTGGGTCCTTTGGACCTGCTCCATTTTTTTATACTAGATCCTTAGAAAGACAACGCTCGATAACCAAGAGCATTTATGTTGCTTCTTTCTGGATATAAAAATTTGTGAGCATGTTGTCAGAAGCTTCGGCTGACGACCTCATGCGTTGTGGGACGCACCGCCTCTGGGCGCAGGCATAGGGACCAGTTACTTCTGTCCTTCGGGACTTCTGTACACTGGAGTAGCCTTATGCTTAAAAACGTGTAAGCTAATTTCAGTTTTTGGGAGAAAAAGATTTCAGTAATTAACCCGCGCTTTTTTTGAAACTCCTGGGTAGCACTCTTAACTCCAGGCGCCAGAATTTTCGAAATTCTGTGCCACGAAAGAAAAGGAAATTTAAGCGAGGAAGAAGCATATTGGAATTCAAATGATAAGGGATGTTGAAGGAGAAACCCAGTGGGAATATTAAGATCGCTGTTGATACAACAGCAATTACAGAATATGAAGTTAAAATAGTAATAATAATAAAACTATCTGAATAACCTTCTTCAGCCCCTGAATGATTGAACAGGTGCTTCTAATTTTATTATTGCTCCTTTGCGTGTGGAAAGATTGATGAAACACTGGACACGAGTTCGTCGCTAGTAAATACGTAATTGAGAAATTTTGAATTTCAGCATGAATTTCCTTTTTTAGGTTATCACTACATTTCTATTCTGAAAAAGTGATAAGATACGTAATATTTTTCTCTTGTTTTATCACTACATCATGCCAATACAAATAAAGCAATGTATGTACATTGCCTTTTTTTCCGATAGTAACGACATAAGCATTTAAAATACACTTGCCGAGTATATTTGTATATAATACACATATATAGTAGTTCTTTACATTTATGCAGATAAGTTCCCACGCTCTTTATCTTGTAATTGGACAGGAAAAAGTCCATAAATTCACATTTCTTTTCTACTTTTATACAAAAATAAAAAGTTATGTTAGATATCGATGAGATTCGTGAGTCATCATTATTTAGTGATAAATCCCTTTGCTATAATAATAAAGTACTAATAATTCGACATATATAGCAAGTCAACACACCGAAAGCACGGTTCCGTGCTTTATAGCAGGGCTCGTTGGAGGCACGTCATATAAGTCTTTTGTTAAATACAGCATATTGATTACACAGATTCAAATAAAGCTTGGTATGCATCTAACAAAACACTATGACTATTATTAGGTCTTTCTGGACTTGCCGTAGGGCATCCATTTGGTAAGTAAATAATGTTGCAGAAAAATAAACTAGTGGTAAATGTATACAATGCTAAGTACAATTTTTATTATTTAATATATAGACACAGGTAGGGCGAACATTGCTTTATTTTTATGTGAAGATTTCTCAAACAGACGTTGTTATTGCAATTTATATTATAGTCAAAGTACGGTTACAGACACAAAAAGCACAAACAAAATATAAAGGAACATGGGATTGCTTTGTTTCAACAGTACGACAAGAAAAGGTGATTATATACTTTCTGTTAACTACAGTCAAACCTTGTTTTTTGCACAAGTGAGATTTGCCTCGAGGATACTGCGAAAATCGGGAGGTGGAGCAATAAGTGGGCGTGGTAATAAAAGGGTTTAACTGAATGCTAGTTTTATTGGTGTCTTAACCCTTAGGTTGTATTCATCACCGTGCTAATATAATGGTTTTATATTAGATTTTCGGCCTCTATAAAGGAATGGCCTCGCCAGCGGTAAGTTAACAATATACCCATTACTGAAAAGGTATAAATTATAACAACATTATAATGTTATTGTGTTAGTTAGGCCGGTGTCGCTGTAGTTAATGCTCTTGTGTTCGGGTCGTTCGATTGGCTAATAAAGTTACAAGAAAAACATGGTGTTAATGCACAAAGTGACATCTCTTTTGGTAGACCTATTCAACAGCCATCATTACTACAAATAATGGGAGCTGGTATAGGAGCTGGTATAATTACAAGGTAAGGTTGTAATAATAAAAAAGAGAGACATTCACGAGATTATAACAGATTTTTTTTGGAAGGGAGGGGAGAAACCTTTGTTGTTCCATGATACTCACTCATGTATCTACTACGAAAGTTTTGTCACTTGTCCGATGGAATTAGCCAAAGTTCAACTTCAAAACCAAACCCTTTCTACAACTATGAAGGGACCTATAGACTGTTTAGCACAAATTTATAAGCGACGAGGGGTACGGGGATGTTTTACTGGAATGGCGCCTACTGTTCTTCGAGAACTTAGTTTTGGGCCATATTTTGTTACATATGAGTGTATATCTAGACTGTCTGGTAATCGTAATATTACAGGGCCAGAAGTGATTTTTGCAGGTGGAATAGCCGGTATGATGGCATGGTGCTCAACATATCCCGCAGGTAGCAATCTTTACTCAAATAAATGACCATATCTTAAAAAAGGGCTATGAATTATAACAATCGTTTATATTTTACTAATAAAATACATACACTCCGTTAGACGTAATCAAAACACGAATCCAAGCAAGTCCAGGCGAGTACAAAGGTATGATAGATTGTGCTCGACGTTGCTATCAGAGCGAGGGGATCAGAATCATGTTTCGAGGGCTACTTCCAACATTACTTAGAGCGTTTCCATCCAATGCTGCTACGTTCGTTGCGTATACATGGACAATGAAAATGTTAACAGAAGATACCAGCCGTTTTGGGCAGAATAGTGCAGCTGCAATTATTTAATAAAGATCGCACAATACATCACGAGGTCAAATTATTTATTCTGCTTTTTATTTTTACCCACGGTTGTTGCTATTTTATGGAATTTCTAATGCTATAGTAAATGTGAGCTTTTAATTTAGATGGAATTCACAGTAAAAATAAATAGAAAGTGTGTTACAAAGGTTTAAAAACAAGAATTTAAAGGAAATCATTCTGAATCATTGTTGTCATCAGTTTTTTGATTGTGCTTACGCATTTCTTCTTCAGGCAGAGCACTTTCCCATACTTTTTCTGCTTCTTCTTTGTTTATGTTTTTAAAGCAGATATCAAACACATCCGAATAATTTTCAACGGGAATACCAGTAATTCCTTCTTTAACATGATCCGGCAATTCCTCCCAATCGGAAATATTATCCCGAGGAAATAAGATAGTATCAATATTGGATCGCTTAGCCGCAATAGTCTTTTCTTTTAAACCGCCAATCTTGAGCACTTTTCCAGTAGTTGTCAATTCACCAGTCATAGCAATATTTGAACTCACGGGCTTGTTCAATGCCAATGAAATGAGCGAAGTTGCCATAGTAATACCAGCCGATGGTCCTAAATATGTTTTTATCTTTTTAATATTTTATTTTCTTCAGTCGACATTATAAAGCAATGCAAAGTTAAAATTTACCATCTTTCGGAGTTGCTCCAGCAGGACAGTGTAAATGCACGCGAGCTCTATCAAAAAATCGATTTTTCGGGAAACGTGATACCATCAATGACTTGGCAAATGTATAGGCAATACTGGTAGATTCCTTCATTACATCGCCAAGCTGACCAGTTTTAGACAAATGTGGGTGGGATTTTGGGGTGAGTGATGATTCAAGTACGGATTCAATATAGAGAGATGATCCACCTTGAAGAAGACGGGAAAAAAGTCAGAAGTCTCCAATATAAGATTTATCCGTAAATATTAATTTATTAGTACACACTTACCCATGCTAGTCCATGCCAATCCCATAATAACGCCAGGTGGTGTCTTTTCATAAAGTCTATCCGATTGAAACACTGGTGGGCCAACATAATCTTTCAAGTTATCCGCAGAGATCTCAAGTTTAATACCATCAGGAACTTCAAGAGGTGTTCTTTCTTCGTGCGTTTTCTCTTGACCCACTTCTTTTTCACGTGATGGATGATCCGCCTTAATTGGATCATTGGATCGTTTGTCGTGAGGAAGAACCTTGGATGAATCACCCTTCTCTTGCTCGAAATGGTCTTCTCCAACCTGCTCCACGATATTATAAGCTGCCTTTCGATACACCTTATCAATTTGCTTTTTTAAGTTACGGACACCACTCTCGCGACAATAATTCTTGATTAAGGTATCAATTGCTTCTTTTGTCAAATTTACTTCGACATTCTCTAAGCCTGCTGCAATTTTTGCAGCTGGTGCAAGGTATCGGTCTGCAATGGCTTCTTTTTCTTCTGCAATATATCCAGAGAGTTGAATTACTTCCATCCGGTCAATCAATGGTCCTGGAATGGTGTCTAGAACGTTTGCTGTGCAAACAAATAAGACCTTGGAAAGATCAACCGGTACATCCATGTAATGGTCTAAAAAACTACTATTTTGTTCTGGATCCAACAGTTCAAGCAAGGCTGAAGATGGATCGCCTTGATGACCTCGGCCAATCTTATCGATTTCATCAATAAGAATTAATGGATTTTCAGTCTTGACTTTTTTCAAGGCTTGGATAACTTTGCCTGGCATTGCACCCACATATGTACGTCGATGACCTTTGATTTCGGCTACATCAGTTAATCCGCCGACTGAAAATCGATAAAATTCACGATCCAGTGCTCGTGCAATACTCTTTCCAATAGATGTCTGTTTCAAATCTGATATTTTAGCAACGATGGAATTATTCTGACAAGTTATTTGTTGATATATCAATACTATACCTTTCCGGTTCCTGGTGGTCCGACCAAACATAAAATTTTGCCTTCCACTGTTCCTCTAAGTTTTCCCACGGCAATGAATTCAAGGATACGGTCCTTAACGTCTTTGAGCCCATAGTGATCTTCATCCAACACCTTTTGAGCATGATTGATATTGTAATTCTCTCTTGACCGCTGACCCCAAGGGATCTGGGTAATCCAATCAAGATAATTGCGTGTGACGTTAAATTCAGACGCAGCTGGCTCTAAATGAGCAAGTTTACTGATTTCCTGTGTTGTTTTCATAAACCATAAGAAAACTTTTGCGCTATGCATGATTTAAACAATTTTGCATTATTTTACCTCATCGAAAACTTTCTTTACAGTTTCAGGCATATCCAACTTTCTTGCCTTTTCCTTAAATCCTTCCACAAGCTTGTCTTTGCCATCACTTTCGATTCCAAGTTCCCTTTTGATTCCTTTGAGCTGTTCCATCAAGTAATATTCTCGCTGACGTTTTGCAATTTTGCTTTCAACTTCTTTTGAAATTTTGCTTTGTAGCTGAGCATTCATTAATTCTTTTTTGAGGACCAGAAGTGCCTTCTGTAGCCGGTCGCCAATGGGTAAGGTCTCGAGCACTTCTTGTAACTCTTCAGGTTCAGCAGCAGATACAGCAGCAGCAAAATCTGCCAGTTTTCCAGGTTCTTCAAATACATTTCCGGCTGATTGGGACATTGAAAAACTTGCAATCTGATCTCTAAAGAGAGGATTTAGTGATGCAATATCCTTGAATACAGATACAATTTCCGAGCTGACTGCACGAATTGTTTGATCTTTTTTTGAATAAGAAGGTTCTACTAGGTTTTCCACGTTCGCTAGCGAGACGTGGTGTTCTTGTGCAAGGAAAGCTGTTGCATATTGTTCATTGTTTGATTGCTCGTTCTTATCTATTATTAAGATTAAGACGAAATGATTAATACACCTGTATAAAAAATGCTTATATTTATTCAATTTGTTAATCTTTATGATTTCAACTTACCGACTGTCTCTTCTCCTTTTTTTTCGTTTGCACGATTTTCATTCACTTTTTTTGTATCTGTCATTCTCTTTATCATGGATTCTGATTTGTGAAGTTGTTCTTTCTGTGATTTTTCGTGTTTCAGTTTTTCCATTGTAGCACCTGGTGGAATTATATCAGTGACCTTTATCCGTCGATGAGGATATAATACAGCCGTCAATCCTTGTTCTTGTTTCTCTCCTCCAGCTGTTCCTCTTCCGGTGCCAGCTGGAAATACGCTTGTTATTTGTGCAAATACACCGACATCATATACTTGATCTATATTGGTGACGGTATCAATATCCATGTTTTCATCTTTGAGCAAAAACGCTCCAACGTATGGTTGACCTCGTTTAAGCAAGTCTTTGATTGCAGCTGTAACATTGGGATCTTTTACAACAACTGCTTTGTAAAATCCAGGAAACAGTGGTCTTCGTCCAATTGGTAGGGCTAGTACTTGGGGGTATATTTTTGGAACAGATGGTTTCTGCAATTGACTGTCGATCACTTGAAATGTCGGAGAAGGTTTCCCTTCTCCTCCACCACCTTCTCCGTCACCGTTTTCATTATGATTACCATTGTTTCCAGACGATGCAGAATCACCATGATTACCACCATTAGAACCATCATTATCACCAGGAATACCAGCAGCACTGTCATCTTTAGGATCACGTTCACGTAAATCATACGTGTCTGTTGATGCAGATCGAAACCACTGTCGTTCACCCCCTTTTTGTAATGGCTGTAAGGTAACAAGTACAGAACGTGTAGGGCTTGATTTTAATGTTTTATATAATAAGTCACCTCCCCATACAGTAAGTGGAGAATCCTTGGCAGCATATGACGAGAATTGACGTGTAGTTTTCACTGACGATCCGAATTCTCCCCCTCCAGCTGCATTGTGCAATGCTGTGGAATTTGTTTGCAATTGAGAAATAAAATTACTGTTTATTTTACAGCGTGGAATTGTTTTAGAGACATGGAATAGAAACGAATGACTCATGTTAAAGATTTATTCGACTAGAAGTGATTCGTCAGCAACAGTGTGAGTAGGAAACAAAAAAAAAAGCAGATTTTTGCATTGTTCGGCAAATTTTCCGAAACGGACTATGGTGGTCCGAGTTCCTATCTTGTGTTCCCATCATCATTTGACTTTTATACTCAGTTACACTGCTGTCATAGTAAAGATGAGTTACATCATACATGAGGGTAATAAAATGAATGAAAAGTATCAATGCAGCAGTTTAGGTCCCTCTCCTTATATTCATTATGAAGATATTAGTTATTTGTTGAGTTTTTAAAAGCAATATTAACTAAAATGCAGTTGCTATTTATGCAAGTTGATGAACTTGCCCCTCATAACATACAATGGTCATTAACACATCAGAATCTTCAAAACTATATAAAGGTTCACAATTATTTTTCTACGGAATACATTATCTTTTGCTTCATCAAAAGAATTTTTACACTTATTTTCACTTTTATCCAACAAATTCAAACATTACTGGTAAAATGAAGAACCAAAATGTATCGATGACCACTATCTTTGTACTTGTCGCTTCCATGGTTCTGCTTTTCATAAATATCACCATCGCTGAGGCGAAGAATTCCAATTTGAAATGTCCTATTCCTACTGGGAAGAAGTATGCGCCTTATCCCGGAAGCTATTGCGTCGACTACTATAGCTGTGATGGACCTGATAGTTCTGCCTTAACCCTTAGTTGTCCCGGTGGCTGGATGTTTAATGACAAAACACAACAGTGTGCTTCAAGTGCGGAAGTTCATTGTGAGAATTAGATTAGAATTATTTTTTCTTTTTCATATTTGTTTCTAGATTTTCTTTTTCATCATTAAAGAATAAAAAACCCCAGCCCCAAAATCAAGTGTAGCGGTGGCACCAATTCTGGGTCTCTTTTCCTTATTATTTTTAGTTTTTTAGTAAAAAACAGAGTACACCGTTTTGTATTACGGTATACTGTACGTATTGTGTAAAAAAGGAAATCAAAAAAAAAATATTGCTTTTCGAATACTGCTGAGAAACCGTGTTAGTATTAGCAAGAATCTGATTAACAAGATCACCAGTGTGATAAGATGACACCATTCGCAGAAAACAAAAGGTAGTAGCCATCTCAGTTAAAATTTCAAACCTCATTAGATGACAACTCTAGTGAAATATGATGTATATGGTTTTCATCAGCTATCTTTGCAATATTTTTCTTCCTTCATCTATCTGTAGATACATAACGTTGAATCCATATTTTGGGGTACAAGAAGTGGCTAGCAATAGTAAATTGTACAAAAGTAACCAGCCTAGATGTTATTGCCACTACACAAATAGTGTTTGTGTTGCACATATTATTGGTAATGGAATAACCTTATTATGCGGCTTTAATCCTTGTCAAAAATAAACACTGCGAAGTGGCTGATGCCATAATGATCTTCTCAAGTTAGCCATTCAATCATGAGAAAATCTTTACTTTACCTTTTATAGTAAACTAGAGTAACGTTGAATTTGAAAAGCTACGGGGTTGTCAAAAGTGTTAAACCGGCTCGAACGTGTGTTCCGCATTAGCACTTCATTAAAAAAAAAGACAACGGAAGAAATCCGGGCATTTGAAGACGAAGAAGGTGCGCTGGTGGTGGTTTCTGAGAAAAATGAGCGAGAGGCAGAAAAGATTGTGCTACTGCTGTTGCTTGTGAATTGGATGATGGAAACGATATCGGTCAAAGATGCTCGTACTGTGAATTTCATAACAGATCCTTAAAGAAGCTTTTCCGGGACGGAACATAACTAGACGTAACAGTAAATAAAACAGTCGTTACGGGAAAATATTAGTGAGAGTATAAAGGGAGTAACGCCTCCACCCCATTATTTTAGTATACCAAATATAGGAAACTCTAAAATAAACTATTGAGTTTTTTTCTTAAGAATGAAATTTACTATAAAAGGTAGACTTGGAAAGGTTTATTATATAAGGGTAAACCAGACTATATTTTATTTTTTATTTTTGAACTTTAAGAGCACCCAATATGCGGATTTGTGTAGCGTTTATCTTTCATATTATCCTTATTTAATAGATGGCCGAAGAGAAATAGATATAAAAAAAAGCTCGGAGCAAATGAATATACAAATAACACGGACATCCTTCCCCGCGTGTTAATGTAAATTTCTTGAAACTGTTAAGAAGAGATATTAAAAGTAATGAGGAGGGGCGGAAAGTTTTTTCGGTTCATTCGTGTAGGTTTATATTTATTCAATTTGCTAATTTAACTTTTATAATTGAAACTTACACGTTTCACACTACTGTGATGTTTGTGCGGTAATTCAACTCCTTTCATCTCCTCAAAAATTGATTACAGCAAAAAAAAGTTTTTTTATCTATATATAGCTAGATCAGATCAGCTATAAAACTGTATTTGAGGTAAACATTTCACTTGTTACTCCTTCCCATTTCCATAAACCATAAATAAACATTACATATAACCAATTCCTAAAGAAAATATAGTGAAATCTTGGTTTTCTTAGAAGATTGGATGGCCGCAGTGATCATAGGAACACATGACACCATTGCCGTATCCAAAAGCAAGGTTGGGCGGGGCTTTGATGGTTGCTAAATGGTGGTACAGATCAATTCGATTTTTACCCGTGTTCTGTTCACATTTATAGATACTTACACCGCCGAGTTATAATTGGAATCCATTATTATAAGATCAGCTCAGGGGGGAGGAGGAGGTGCAAAGGAGTGGGCCGATGGGTAAACTTTAATAGCGAAAAGAAAAAAAGGAAAATTGCAACCATTTACTTCATTATTGATTCCCGCTTTGGTGTAACCATGTCATTTTGAAATATAAATTGTCAATGGTCCGTCCATTCCACTGCTTGTCTTTCCTTTTGCAGATTGGATTCGGTTGTAGGTATGCATTGATAGCAATGGACCCTGGCAGAGAAAAACTCTTTAGCAATGATCATAAACGTTGAGAATTTTTTTTTTGTATATTTTTTGGTAATTGATGATAGTTTTTATATTATTAGAATAGCGAGAGATCATGTATCATAACGACTTTGATTCAACAAGGTCGCCAGGTACACCACCTGTGCCTCCATATTCAGAACAATATCCACTTCAAGACACATCGTTTTCCAACCAACCAGCTATGCAACGTGGCCATGACCCCTTCAATGAAGAACAACAGCAACACGTCGAAACGATGAATCAACCATTACTTGGAAGCCCAGCATCTCCTCAAGTGAATTCGCCACGATCACCTTTCTCTCGAACTGTTGGTGGAGGCGGAGGGATACAATTCGTAGAGCCCTCTTCCCCAGGACCTCGTTACGGTGAAGCGCCACGTCGACAACCACGAAGATATAAAACAGGCAAGTATTTCTTTTCATTGGTTCTATTGATTATTCTATAGCAATAAAAAGGAGAAATAATAACTAATGATACAATGTATTATGATGATTATGATACTATGTAAAACAGTGAGAAAAGTTAAGCTTACGGGAGGAAACCTTGTTTTGGACAACCCTGTTCCTACAAAATATTTGGACCGTTTACCAGACAAAGAGGGTCACGAATTCACCCACATGCGATACACAGCGGCAACCTGCGATCCAAGTGAATTTCAAGAAAAGAAATATCAATTACGACAAAACCTTTTGGATAGACAAACTGAGCTTTTTATTGTATTGACCATGTACAACGTAAGACAACAAAAATATACTGTTCCCCTTTTTAGCTCAATTTATGTCTGCAAAACAAAAAAGAAAGAACTGTGAACAAAAAACTGACCAATCGCAATTACAGGAAGACGAAGTGTTGTTTACTCGTACTTTGCATGGTGTGATGAAGAATATTGCTCATTTATGTTCTCGTACTCGTTCTACTACTTGGGGACCTCAAGGCTGGGAAAAAATTGTTGTTTGTGTTGTATCTGATGGACGTACGAAGATTAATGCTCGAACACTATCAGTCCTTGCAGCATTGGGCTGTTATCAAGAAGGTGTTGCTAAAAATATTGTGGAAGGCAACCCGGTTACGGCACATATCTACGAGGTAAACAAAGAATTGTATCATCACACCTCGTGCATATTCGCTCCTTATATAATTAAAATGATTGAACTCATTTCCTCCTTACATTTATTACTCATGGTAGCACACAACTCAACTTTCAGTTGATCCCGATATGAATTTCCGTGGTTCAGAAAAGGGCATTGTACCTACGCAAATGTTGTTCTGTCTTAAGGAAAAGAATCAAAAAAAGATTAATTCTCATCGATGGTTTTTCCAAGCATTTGGTCCACTTATTAAACCTAACGTCTGTGTGTTGATCGATGTTGGTACTCGACCAGGTCATACATCCATTTATCATTTATGGAAAGCATTTGACATTAACAGAAACACCGCTGGTGCATGTGGTGAAATCCGTGCTATGACAGGTAAAGCTGGTGTTGCTTTATTGAATCCATTGGTCGCCTCTCAAAATTTCGAATACAAAATGTCCAATATTCTTGACAAGCCATTAGAATCCGTTTTTGGTTACATCTCGGTGTTACCCGGTGCCTTTTCTGCATATCGATACACTGCCCTTCAAAATGACGTGAATGGTCATGGTCCTCTTGAAAAATATTTTATGGGTGAAAAACAACATGGTAGCGACGCTGATATCTTTACTGCAAACATGTATCTGGCTGAAGATCGTATCTTATGTTACGAGGTAAATAAAAAAAGAAACGGAGTGGGAGGATTCTATGATAAATAGGCACTCTTCCAGGTACTAATTTGTTTTCTTATTTGGATATCAATAGTTGGTTGCAAAGAAGGGTGCAAAATGGTCGTTACATTATGTATCAAACAGTTATGGTGAGACGGATGTACCGGATAATGTACCTGAATTTATTTCCCAGCGCCGGCGTTGGCTTAATGGTTCATTCTTTGCTGGTATTTACGCTCTTGTTCATTCTGGTAAACTTTGGCGCTCAAAGCATAATATTATCCGCAAGATTTTCTTCATGTTCCAAGGCATTTATCAAACCTATCAATTAATTTTCTCTTGGTTCGCCATCGTAAGTTGTTCTTTATTTGTTACTCATTATTATTTTAATTATATATATATAATTTAAACCAAGGTTTGCTCTGCTTACACAAAAATTATACTTTCTATATTTAGGGTAACTTCTATCTTACATTTTACATCATGACAACCTCTATGGAGTCCGACTTCCTTGACCCAAAACCATTCTCTGGTGATGTTGCACGATACCTTCATATTAGTTTGAATTATGTATATATTGTTTTGCTCGTCGTTCAGTTCATTATAGCTATGGGTAATCGGCCGCAAGGTTTTAAATGGGCTTACGTTTTAAGTATCGTGTTCTTTGCACTTCTCATGGGTTACATTATGTTCTGTACTATCTGGATCACGGCTGTTGGTGTTGACAGTGCGATAGACGAAGCAAGACAATCGGATGACATGTTTATGGCTCTCATTGGTCAAAGTGCTTTCAGAGAGGTTATTGTCGCTGTTGTTTCAACCTATGTTATTTACTTTCTGGCAAGTTTCATGTTCCTCGATCCTTGGCATATGTTTACAAGTTTCATTCAATGTAAGTAATATAAACTCAATTTATTAGCAAGTTTTAGTGTAACAGCATTGTACTAACAAAAGAAAATTGTGATTTTTATAATGATAGATATTTTTATGTCACCTTCATATATTAATGTCCTCAACATTTATGCATTCTGTAACACTCACGATGTGTCATGGGGTACTAAGGGTGATAATAGTGTATCTACTGAACTTGGTGTTGTTAAAGCAAAGAAAGGCAAAGATGGTGATCAGCATGTTGAAGTTGAAGTACCTACAGAGCAAAAAGATCTCAATGAACAATATGAAGAGGCATGTATGGAACTCAAGAGACAAGTTGTTGAAGTTCCTGAAAAACGCGATGCAAAGACAAAACAAGAAGATTATTACAAGGCTTTCCGTACTCGACTAGTATGATATTTTTTTCATTATTTTTTTAAGAGAGAGGAAAACATTCAACTCATGCGAAAAAAATTTACTAACAACTTTATCACTAGGTTCTATCATGGGTAATTACCAACATGGCCTTGGTGGCAGTTATCACAAACGGTCAAATCTTGGAATGGTTTGGTACCTATGAAGAACGAAGTACTGTTTATTTGGGCTTCATTCTCTGGTCCGTTGCCGGTTTGTCTGCATTCCGTTTCATTGGATCAATTTTATACTTGATCTTTAAAATATTCCGTCGTTAATTTATATATTACTACCCATAATTTCCTGTATTATCACCATTTCATTCCCTTTTACTTTTTCTTTATATATATATTTCGATGTGCGATAAAAAAATTGTTATATTTCTAGTTCTTTTTTTCACTACAAATTAAATCCATTTCCATGCTATTCCATGCACGTGTATAATTAAAAAAAAAACATCTTTCAAACTTGGATCAACTAAAAAAATTTCATTTTCTTATGTATACAGTTACCTTTTCTTTATGTAAAGAAAAAAAAACGTAGCCTATCGTTCGATGGTAGTATAGATATCAACCAATAAAGTGATAGTCATAGGATATACATAATATATTTTTGTAAAATTACCAAGACAACTCAATTGTTTAATAAAAAAAAAAGGAAGTCGTTAAATGTCTGTTAGCAACGACGTATTGTTGCAAAGTTACATGAACTATAATAAATATTGTAAAAAGAAAGCTTATATGTGATACAATTTCATAAGTTTATTTTTCTTGTCATGTAAAACCAACTTGACTGAAAAAGTAATTCAGCATTTTTAAAAGTGACCTATTTATGAATAAAGGAAGGAGAGAAAGAATCTTATAAAAAAAAAAGGCACTCACAGTCAGTGGCCTAGTTACGTCACAAAATTTTTCGGGACACACACTGGGACAAGGTAAACAGAATTTCGCGTATTTTTGAAGAGCTGTAACGAAGTCCAAACTCCCCCACTCTTTACATATAATCGCAATGACCCAGGATTTACCCCCAAGCGGTGGATATAGCGAAGTGCGGTACCGCCGTTATCTTCCAAAGAGAGGCCCCTCTGGTCTTGTCATTATTGGTGGTGTCGCTGCCATCATGACCTTTGGATTCTATCGAGTTGCTCAAGGCAACTTGGAACGACGGTATGCCTTTTTTTTTTTTTAGAAAAAATGCACATAAACAAATCGAATGCTACAATTTAAAAAAAACGATGATAGCAACAAGAAAGGAAAAAAAAGAAAGACCTATAATTGATCATTATAATTAATTATTATTGTAAATAATTTATAGAGAATTGAAGCGTGAAAATTTGTGGTCCCGTATTCACCTTATTCCTTTGTTGACTGCCGAATCCGATCGTGACATGTATCGCCGTACTATCGCCTCGAAGAACCGTGAATCCGAGATCATGAAGGATGTCAAGGACTGGAAGGCTGGCGAATCTGTTTACAACAACACCAAATACTTTACCCCTCCTAACTACGTCGCCGTTCCCGAAGACAACTAGCTTTTTTTCCAGTTATAATAGACTATCTCACACTCAAAAAAAAAGAAACAACATGGATTTTTTTTTTCGATTATATACATACACTCCAACATATTTAATTTTGTTTTGTTTATAATGATTTTCACCAATCTGGTCGTATCAAATATATTATCAAGTATTCAGAGGAAGAGGGGAGAGAAGAGAGAAGGGTTGATATAACTAGGACAAAATATTATTATAGCGATATCGGATCGAAAGGAATAAGTGGGAGTGAGTATGCGTATGGAGAGATTGGATGTGTGTCTTAATTATTGATTAAGGCAGTGGATTGGGAATTACATCTTATTTTTAATGATCGTAAACTAGTGGATGATATCATGCAGTTGGTATTTTTTTCATCAAGTTATCTGTGCTGCAATTTTGATCGATGCACATATGAAAGCCACCAATAATATATAAACAGTATGCAAGTGTATTATATTTATATTACAGAAATAAAAAGTAAATATGATCGTTGCAAATTTTATTGATGCTAAAAATGTATTATATATCGTGGAATGATGTGTGTGTGTGTGTGTGTGAGGGAGTTAGAGAGATGATGTGTGTATGTTTTAACTGATAAAATAGATAACATAAATTAAATTATTTCTTTGCTGCTCTTGGCTTGGAAGTTCGCTTGGCTTTCTTAGTAGCAGGTGTTGCGGCTTCGGCTACTTCCTTCTTTTGCACTTCAGCAACAGGTTCAGCCTTTTGATTTCGCTTACGCTTATTGGCATTAGGCTTTTCTTCTGTCTTTTCAGTTTTTGTAGCCTTGGGAGCAGCCTTTCCAGTTTTGTTTTTCTTGTCATCAGCAGCTTCAGATTCAGGTTTTGTTTCCTTTGACTTAATTTCTTTATATTTCTCATATTCGGCAGTCTAAACAATAAAAAAAAAAGTACCGTTTTAACACAGGATAACACTTCATAAGGCAAATAGAATGAACAATATTAAGCAACTTACGTATCCAGGGAACTCATAATCAATTCCAAGTTCCTTGATTTTCTTCCTTCGCTCATTTTCAGCCTTTAACAAGTCGATAATACGTTTCTTTTGCTTTTCTTCAGATCTTGTTTGGTTATGTTTCTTTTGTTGAATGATAGAAGGGTTGACTTTACGGAAGCGCTTCGATGTTCCCTTGAAAAGGTTGGGGTGTATACTTTCCTTTGGAAGAACCTTACCTGTTTAATAAATAATCCAATTAAATATTAGATATATACCTTTTTCCTGTTCCACAATTAAACTTACATTGTAATATGTGACCAAGTAACAAATAGTTATCCATTGTATCAGCTACAATATCTGCAACTTGTGCCGACTCGAATTCGATAAAACCATAGTGCTTTGGTTGACCACGCTTGTTGCGTGCTAATCGAAGTTGGGAAACAGTACCGAATTGACTAAAATACCCCTTCATTTCATCTTCATAAAAACCATGGGGTATTCTACCAAGATAAATGACACCACGTTCGTCTTCCTTTTCCTAGATAACACAAATATTTTTAATCGCTGTTTGATCCCTTTACAATAACAGTCTTATCCTCTTCAGTTTACATATACATGTATAATCCACGAACACAACTTACAGTAGTAACTGGAGCCTTCTTCTTCTTATCAAACTTGGCTTTGGTTTCTTCTTTACTCTTCTCAACTTGTTCGGGATCAAGAGAAATTACATCATCTGCACTGTTGAATGCATCACCTGAGATTGCTTGATCGTCTTCTTTTTCTTCATCGTCACTCTCTTCATCGTCACTTGCCATGTCACCGAGAATTTCTTTACGTAAAGCTTCTTCTTGTTCTTCTGTCATTAATTCTTCATTTTCTTCATCACTTTCTTTAACAGATTGTTCTTCTTCAACAACTTCCTTTACAGCCTTCCCCTTTTTGATGGGTTTAGACTCCTGGGCTTTAGCATTCTTCTTGATTTCAGCAGTTTGATTACCACCACGTACTGACCGCTTTTGAGCAGTACCATTAGTGGTCTTATTTTCAGTTCTTCGTGCGCTGGCTTTTGTCTTTGGAGGCATGGTTTATTATATTGTTGAGAGTTTTATAAGATCTGTTTCGAACGGCACTCAACTTTTTTTTTTTGTGGTCGGCAGGAAAATTGAAAGTAGGTCGCTCTGTGGCTTGCGTTTCGTTTCAACTACGATTTTTTTTGACGGACTGGGAATAAGCATAAATTCCGTAACAACCATTTTCGAACAATAAGAAATTTACCTAATTGGAATCATATTTTCCTATTATTATATTGAAATATTAAATATAAGACAATAGTAACTATACAGAAACGAATCATATATATATATATGAAATTTTGTGTAAATAGGTATTTACCATTCTAGAGCTTCACTATTTTCATATCTTTCTATAATAAGAGTTTTTTTTTTTTGTAATCAAGAATCTTTGATGTCTCTTAGCAACTGTAAAAGGCACTCAAAAGTGTAACCTCTTTCTGCGCTTCTTCTATTAAAAATGTGATTTTTATATTTAAAACTAGAGTAAATAGTCATAGCGAAAAAAATAGGGCAAATGATTTTTGATAGTAATTATTGTTGATTTTGTTAGTCGTTTAATTCTTGATACATGGTATACTACTCGGTAAAAATCAGCAAAGATAGTTTGGCCCAGAGAAATAGTTATTGTAAACAATTTTATATACTCATATATAAATATACGTGGTTGGTAAATTAGGTTATAACCAAGCATCCCTCTATAAAAGTTTTCAAAATACTTGATCTAGTATAGTGCTTAAGTAGATACTTTTAAGCAGTCAAAGAGAAGTAGTTCTCCCTCACCCAAAGAAAAAGAAATAATACAATTATCGATCACGTTCGGTAGTATTGGCTGTACTCCCACGATGAGATCATTTAATTTTTCTTTCTCAGCGCAAAGGGAAGCCTAGGCTAAGTACTTCTAGAATCATGATTTATGAGTTTCGGAATAAGAATTAGTTCAATAACAACGTAATTGGAAGACTATTTCCAATCATTGCTATTTCGTACACAAGAAATCCAGGTTTTAGATAGTAATAAAGCGACGATAGAAAAAGGTTAGATAAGAAAATTAAACTCATTACATACTAAACAATGGCACTATTTTAATACTATTACTATTAATTAACAATGACGGTTTTCTTAATAGTTCCAATGAGACCAAAACATTATTCAAAAGAAGATACACTGAATAAGTTTGTAGCACGCAGAACTTTGAAAGAGTCGATAAAGAAAACTCTTTACATCGTCCATATCAAAATCTAGTTTTTTTTTTCTTTAAAAATTTAAAAACTTTTAACCTGCGCGGAAGAAAAGAATCAAATATAAAGACTATGTTGTCTATTTGGACAAGTAGTATATACGCTAAACTAAATGATCAACAGAATATTTTTAAATTGCTAAACTCTTCTCCCCGCATCAATTTCACTATATTAGGCAACCATTAATTGAAAGAGGTTATTTAAATAAATATGAAACATTGATGGGATGTTCATATCTTATATATAATACTTAACCATGAAGTTCATCTTATAAATTTTGCATTTTTTTCCCATGTCATAAAGGTGTTTCACTACGTTAAATATACAGAATATATCATTTCTCCCCCTTCCTCTCATTTGGTTTAGTTTAACAGTATTTCAGCTTCATGGATCAAATGATCGAGACTATTCTATCCACGCAAATTAATAAATGCGGAATTGAAAGCGCTTGTTTCAGATCAATCATTTAGGCGCGTAATTCTTTCAGAGAGTTCCTCGATGTACAAACCATGAACCACCTCTCTTTTTTTCTTCTACATATTCTACACTTTTTGGTTTATACCCAAGATCAGGCATGTATTATTTATTTAGCTACACTTATACTTTTTTTTTCTTTTGTACTCATACACACATATATATACGTATACGATGTATTTATTCAAGGATTGATAATAATCAAAAGACAATGATTGTATAGATGCAAGAAGGATATCAAGAAACATTCAGTAAGAAACATTATGAATTATTATAGTAAAGTATATATAGATATATTTAAAGTGATAGAACACAGGATAAGTACATACAAGAAAATAAGGAGGGATATGAGAAAATAGTAAAAGGATGTTAAAGGAGAAGAGACGATGTAGAAGTGGAAGTAAAATACGGTATAAAAGAGAAAATAAATAATAGTACTAGCAAAAATAATATAACGTATATAAAGGTACAAAGGCTATGCGTAAATGTATGATAAAGTGAGCTGGTATATCGTGCGTGCGTGTAATTTTGTGTAAGTGTCCGTGTGTTTGTGTAATCTTTACGTGTCGATGTTGTTGTAGTGTCTTTTTTTTTGTGCTAGTTCATAAATTGGCGGAAATCATCAATAAACACACATTCTTTTACAATGACACAAAATAACATGCAACTGCAGCAAGGGCGACAAATGAGTAAGCGGTTGTAACACGGGTAGAGGAACTATCACTAAGTTCTACTTGATTCCCGACACTGTATTCAATATTTTTATAATAGGTAAAAGTATCAACAGGGGTAGCATATTTTGTGTCTCCTCCTCCAAAGAAAGTACTGAACATAATGGATGAAGCTGCAATAGCGTTACTAGTTCTATATTTAATTTTTTGTTGATTGATGACCAAGGAACCATCTTGCCAAACTTGAAGAACACCGTTATCGGCGGTTGCATTGTTGATCTTGACGTAGATTTCCAATTTAGTCCATTGATTCGTTTTAAATGACATAACACCACGAGAAAAGCTAATGCCGTATTCGTCGTTGCACTGAGTTGAACTGGAACCGCAAATGCTTTTGTCGGGGATGTAGCCATATGCTTCTCCCGCACCTATTTTATCATCCAAAGATTGCTGTTTAGCGTATTGTGTGACACAAAGTGAACTGTATTTCGAGAAACAAAAAGAGAGATCATAATAGCTTGTTTAAAAAATAATAAAAAGTTAAGCATACCAGATTGACGCCACATGAGACGCATCGAATAACAGTTTGAGCCATCAGCTTCGTTTCCACCTGAACAACTTTCGTCGCTAGAACCTTAATTTTGAGCAACAAAAAAAAAAGTTAAATTACGAATAATTATAGAAATTTTGGGTCTAGTCTTGAAATAAAAATAAAAAATATTCTACCTCCAAAGAGACCAGGTAATTTTCCGCCAAGAACCCAGTCAAAATTCTCTGCGAATGCAAGTTCATAGCTCAATAGTGCAGCATCAAAATTACCCTCAATAGGAGCTGCGTTGAATTCAGCACCACCCATACTACCATCGTTTGACTTGGAACCAGAAGGAGAATAAGAACCAGCTGGATAAACTACACTCAATACCGTACCGTTCTGGGTAATAGGATCACTTTCAAACTTGACGTCAGAGTTTCCGTAAAAGTTGGCAGTTGAAACACCCCATTGGTCTTTCAAAAAACTGTTGGCACTGCCATCATCACCCATAGGAGCAGTCCATGTTTGTTTAAGACCAAGTTCATTTGCGCGACTAGAAAGACTTTGGGCCGATGATATAGCTAAAAGACTGGATGCGAGAACTGCTAGCTGTGGAATTAAGTACATATTATGATCAAGAGGAAGAATAAGTTTGTCGACAAAAAAAAAAGAGGGAAAAAAAGGAAAGGAACTAAAAAACAAAAAATTTGAAGAAAGAAGAAAGGAAAAAGGAGCGTAAAAAGAAAGTTGCGTAAAAGTGCGGCACTTTTTTTTTTCTTGTTCCTGGAAAACGGTACAAACATAACACAATAATAACTAAAAATAAAAATTCAATTTTCTTATTGGGTAAAACTCATTGTTCATTATAGAAAAATAACATTTCTTGGTCTTAAAAAAATATAATTAACAAAGTTTTTCTTTTTTTTTTTTTTTTTTTTATATTCTAGTCTTTTTTAGATAAGCTTCTTTTTTTTATTTTTGTTTGCTTTTCTGTTTATTAACCAAATATATATTATATATCGTTTTTGATAAGAGGAGTTATTATATAAAACATTGTTTATAAAGAAAAAGAAAAAGACATGCTGAGTGTCGGAATATATCTAACTTTTTATTATCAATATTCAAGAATAATGACGGATGCAGGGGGGAAAAGAATATCAAAGGATTTTTTAATTCACCTACTTTTGAAAAATAAAACTTAGAATTGTATATTTTTATATTCTAAAATCTATTTATTTTCGGTTGAGTCATGTAAGAAAAACCAAAGTTTCTTTTTTAAAAGATGACATTTTATTTTCTCATGATCACAAAAAAGTAAACACCGCAATTTATTATATTCTCTTTTGAGTCAGTAGTCTGGATCGCGAACGTTCCTGACATGATGTCTAACTTTTACACCGGTTTCTTCTTCTTCTTCTTCTTCTTATTGTCATTGATAAATGTAAATGTTTTTGGAATGTAATTTTAACTGAAGAATTATTACCTGTTGCACTGCCACTTTTTATTTCCTATTTTCCATTGTTTTTTGTTTACTTTTATTATTTTTAATTCTATTAAAAGTATTTTTTTTTATTAAAAAGTATAAAATATATCTTTTCTTTAGTATCTTAATCTTTTCTCCTTTTTTTTATTATTTCTAGACGAAAGATTCATGTGCCAGATTATTATTAAAAAAAAAAAGTGCGAGTAATTACCCACGTTATTTATTTGCATGGATATTATTTGCCAACGTATCACCATAACAACCTTTCCACCAATAATGAGTCAATTGGTAAAATGTTTCTGTCAATTCCAATCAAGCAACCTTATAAATAATAAAAGTGCTTTTATTATTTTACAAGATTTCATAGAGCAATATAATTATTGTGTTATAATTATGATATTCAATGAGTGATAAAATCCAAGTGACACAATTAAAAATACCCTGTCAACCCTGGTGTAGTAAACAATACTGATCAATTTACTCGTAAAAATTAGCGTAACAAAAATTCGACTCGACGTTGAACTGGGTATGTACTTTTTGCTTTGGGTTTTTTCTTCATATTTCGAATATTTGACGTACTGCTGTTGATTCAGGATGCTATTGAATTTTGTCCTTTTACACAACTATATATGTAACATGTGTCACTGAGACATCATCAGCGGATTGAAAACAACTGGGTAAAGAAAAAAAGGTAAAAGAAAAAAAAAGCATTTTTCTTCTGTGTACATATGATTAAAAGTAGCATTCTCTAAACCTTATCACAATACTATTTCAAGTCTCGTTATTAAAGCCAAAACGTTATGTATATAGAAAATAATGAATCGAAACTGATCCCGGTAAACTCTTAAACATATCTAGGCATGTTGTGTACCACAATACTAAACTGTTTTGTACTACCCAAAATTTTTAATTATCGATCAGATGAAACTGGTTCCGATTATATTGGCACAACCTATTATTTCACTCTTTCTTTGAATAATACATATAATTAATAATGTATAATATAGAAATATTTGCTTCCAAATATCACAACTGTACTTTTCTTTAATTATTGCTGAATATTACGCTATCGCTTTACAATATGTTTCATGGGGAAAAATTCGACGTAAATATTGTCATACAACGTCCTGAATATTACTTGTCGTTATATTAGCAACTGTTAAATTTTATTATGAACTTATTACCCAAGTAATAATAATAATAAAAGCAATTCATTTGATAGTTTGGAGCAACAATAGTGTATCTTATTGCATATTTTCTGGGTTTCCCAATAATCTGGAATGTTCTTCAACATTTCATTAACGGGATAGGCTTATCAAATCTCTTTTATTTGATTTCTTAAGTTATTGCAAAAAGCTCCATTTACTCAAAGACAACTTAAATTTGCAAGTCAAAATTTACTACTTGTTGTATTCAACAGTTTAAAAAGATTCTTATTATTTTTCAATACACAAGCAACAAGCAAACCACTTATCTGTTTCTAAATTAGTGTTTAATACCTTGTGGTTTATCCAATGTAAATTATTTATATACTCATATACAATAGCAAAAAAAAATATGTTACAATAGCGTAGGCATACATTTATACATACGATACTTTACTTTCTTCAACGTCTTTTACTAATTGATTATACACAGTAGTATTATAATTGAGCATAAATAAAGTTTATATAAATATACGATCATTTATCATATAATATATAAGCAAAAATATTAAAATAAATTATGAGATGTGTTTGAAACTTCAGAAGATGCGTATGTAAATAATACAGCTAATATGACGTAATACTTACTATGATCCTGATTGTTTCAATATCAGTGAAAAAAATGTAAGCTTGCCATTATATTGGTTTCAACACTAAGCAATCAAAAGTGGCACTTTATTAAAAAAACAAAAGTAATAATAATAATAAACATTATAGATTTTTTATTCGGTTATAATGGAACATCATTTGATGCTTAAAAAATGTGTATATCTATGGGTCGCCAGTGAAGAATACTAAAAAGAGATAAATATATAAACATACAAGTGAAAAAAATAGACCGCATAGATAGAGTAATGTAAAAGAAAAATCATACAACGTTTTATAAAAAGAAAAAAATGGAGAATAGTACATAGATATAAATTTTTGAGTTAAGTCATATGATATATGTAGTGTTCTTTTTTTTTTACTACGGAGAAGGATGGGGGTATTTTTTTTACAAAATAATACCTGAAAAATCAAGCAAATAAAAGGAGATAGGACATGTCCATGTGTGTATGGGAAGGAAAAGTTATAATAATAATACAGTGATCATAAATTTATTTATCTAATAATAATAATAATAACAGTTTTTTATAAGACGATGTTTTCGTTCTCGTCATCATCATTTTCCAAGTGAAGCATTGACTTTAGTTCTCGAACATTACGTTTATCGTCAGCCATCATACGTTTTAACATTTTTTCTGCCATCATTTTCCCCCGAATTCGATCACACGTTGCCTTGAGATGATTATTTTCTTGTCTGATATGGTCAAGCTGTCGTTGCAATAGTTCATTTTCTCGGGTTAAAGAATTAATTACAGATTTCATTTCACCATGTTGTAGATTTTTTTTCGCACGGTACTTTGCAGATGCTGCTTTGTTTCTTTCCCGCCTTTCTTGCAGTGAGAGTGGTGTTGTGAGTGGTAAAGATGGAGAAGACGGTGAAGTGGTTGGCTTACTATCATCAAAATACGGATGATATTCTCGTTGTGGTGATGTCAACGAAGGTGTTGGTAATGAACGAGGTTTGTCTCGATGGTGATTATAATAATATTTATCAGAATATTGAAGTGATTCTGATATGGTGGGAGAAGAAGAGCAACTAGAAGAAGAACTACTCATAGATTCATCATTTGTAGTATGAGGAGATGATGTGATCGTTGAGATAGCCATTGGAAGTTGGAAATTTTTTATAGAAACAGGCTTCGACATATCACTTGGTATATTTTTATTTTCTATATAATACTATAAAATAGAAAGAGAAAAGAGAATAACGAGAAAAAGAGCAAAAGAAATGAAAGTTGTTGTTTCGCAGGAAATCTATATATATATATGTAAAACAAGAAGCTTTGACAACATACGTATTTCACGCGTTTATATTTTTATCATGCATATTACTTAATTTCTAAAAACATTATTTGTTTTTGGGAATATTAAAAAATTGTCATAAACCAAAGCGGTATCATTTTCTTCAGGGTGTAGAATTTAAAAGAACAAACGCCACTGCCATGTGCGCAGCTCACTGTTAACGTTTTGTAGATGCTCAGCAAGACACTTTATTCTCCAATAAATAAAGCCTTGTTTAGTAACAAGAAATTAGTATTTAGATGCAGTTACTGAAACGTTTTAACACAACACATATCTCTAGTATGTCCTAGTGTGTGTGTGTGTGTATTGGGGCAATAAAAAAAGGGTGTTTGAAGTGTTCGCCAATCAAAGTGGTATTTATATTAGCATTAAACGTTATGCGTATATAGATAAATTACGTATTATTCTTAGTCGTATGAGTGCTATATTTGTTGAGGTGAATGATCATGTTTATATTCCCCATGACATTAACTACAGTGTCATTAGATGTACTTACAAAAAAACGAAAAAAAGGCTTGTGACGGAGGGGTAACACCATTTTATAAATGCCAACACTTTGAATTAATTTTTATAGTTGCTATCATTTTTTCTTACTTTTTCATAATTAGTATTATATCCCGCCCGCAGACAATAACATATAGTCTACTGTATCAGAGCATGCATAAAATCTGCATTAAAAATATATCTAAGCAGTATATCACATTGAACTGCAAATGGATATATATATATATTACAAATACAACGATACCTTATAAGTTTACAACAGGCCTCACGTTGCAAATGATCGGATGTAATCCGACTGGGGAAAATCTGAGACATGGAATTGAAAACTCTTGTGACCCAACATCATCATTATCCCGCCGGCGGCTTCGTGCCCTGGAAAATTAAGGGACGTCAAGTGACGACTTCATGAAAAATATCAGTTTATAGAAATTGATGCATAGGATAATGTGGTTGTTTATTGAATTTTTTATGTAATTCCTGCAGATATGTTGTTATTTTCTCTTTCATACTTCGGCGAACCATAAAAATTAGTATACCCGGCACGCTTTTTTTAACTCGTTTCTTCCCAGTGACTGACATGAGATATTATTTGTTTGTAAATTTTCTACGTACTTTCGATGTAACTGGAATCGTTATCCGTCCGAGATATTTCAGTGCTTTTTCAATTCTATCAAAATGGTGGTTGATGTTGTCTTCATGATCTTTCTAATTAAATATGTAGTAGAATTTTTTTAAATAAAAGAAAAAGACAATGATAATCATAGTGATAGTGATAATGAGAAATATGATAGAGGCATATACCAAAAGCTATCATAAAACACTGGTGGCTTACGTAATATTATTTAATTTATGGCAAAACAGTAAGTATGTAAGCAGTTTCGCGTTTAGAGAAATCTTACTACTACTGGTGTCATATTGCCGCATTAATATCAGTAAATGTCATGTATTTTGTAATGGTGTCTTTCTAACTGTTGATTTCACATACTTTTTACATTGTCTCGTTATCAACCACAAGAAAAACGAATCAATGAATAGTTAAAAAAGAGGTCATAAAAGAATAAGAAGGCTATCCTTTTCTAATTTTTTGGAAGTCAACTCAAAAGCTATTCTTATCGCATCATAAAATATACTTCTGTATATATATTTACGATATGATCAAAACAACTTTCCTCAAAATTTTGGTAGCTGCTGTTTTGGCTACGTAGTCTTGTGACTTTTTCCCGCGCTCTAAATGGGACGAATACCTATTACCGGGATTGCTGCAAGGATTTATGCAGCTGGTCTCATAAGACTAATGTCACATATTCTATTAGCTCTTGTAAAGTTGATGGCTCTTCCAGATTGATAGATACTAATGAACAGATAATAACATGACATTTTTTTTTATATTATTATAAGCCCACTGCCAATTTTCACCACTACTATGTACTCTTAACCAAATCTGTACTTATACTATTTACTTTCTGGTACAGTACGTATCATTATTGGTAGAGCGGATGCAGTGGTGATGGACTTTACGTGTATATTGATAATCAGGCTGGAGCTGTTTATGATTTTCCTGAAGTTATAGCCGTCATTAAAGATGGATCTGTATGGTGTTGTGGCTGTTAATAATTCACATTTAACTCAGGCGTTATTGAAGACAAGGAACGGTTGACCAGGTCACCGACACTGGTGGTGGGTCAGCGGGTAAACATTTTGACCTTCAATTTCCCAGTGAAAATCTAGGCCTCTTTAATAGCTGTAAGTTTCTTTCATTTTTTGATGTTAAACGAAATTTATATATATTATCATGCATAAAATTAAGCACTATTCTTTTTTTTTTCTAATTTCAATTATTAATTAGCTACTCCTTCTGACAGTTAGGTAAACATCATGACAGTATTAGATCTGTTGACGTTTGTTCCCAACTCCCAAGCGAATTGAAAGCTCCTTGTAAATAACGATTTAACTGTTTCAAAAATGCTACTAACCCTACAATAACTTTTGGGAAAGTCGGGTACCCAGCTGAAATAGCGGGGAAAAGTGATTGCTTCAGAAACCAAATAGTTTTTATACTTAATATTTCTTAAGTGCTATGCTTATAATTAATTGGGAATGATCAATCAACCTTCTTCTCATTAAAAAAAAAAGAGCAACCCACATCCTTTGAAAATATCGCAAGCTATATAAAATAACCGACTTTTCAATTGGTTGGAATAATGTAGATCCAACATCATATTGTATCAAACTTTAGAATTAAAATGATGAGTTAATATAATTTGTGATTGCTTTTTTATTATCTCAGATCTGATATGACTAGACGTGTTACACATTCTAAAATACGTCGATACGTAAAATAAATAAAAAATTTACGTATTAATATTTAGTGAAATGTTTTAAATAATAATAAAAAAAAAAAACAAATAATGGTGGGTTGATATATTTCAGTTCACTAAATTGATTGTGAATTAGGATAAGATAGGTACACTCCAGCGTTAAAAAATGTTCGTATTCCTTATGTACGTCTTATCCTTCCTGTGTCTACTTATGTCAGCTATAGACAAATAAGGATCGTGTGCCTTTAATATTAATTATATATAGCAAATTGACGTCAAGCCATCGATTTATAAAAGCATACGGGTAAAAGCACCATTTTCTCAGGATCTCTACATCGAACGTATACCAGCTGCTAAACCGGAGCAGTAACTCAAGTATTATGCTAGACAAAATAAGAAAAAACGATAATAGAAAATCGTATATATAAACATGTATATTTTACTGGTGCTGCTGTTGTCGTATTACTTTTTACTTAAGGAAAAAGAAGAACTGTCGAAGAAGTCAATAGCTAAAGAAATAAATGTTGCACTAATTGAAAATTTTTAATGGCACTAAGTTTCATGATAAATACAGTAAATGAATCATCATCCCGTAACTTTTTACCTTCGATTTCTCCCAGGCGAGAGATTTGTTCCTGTAGCGACAATCAAAAGCACAGTAATGATAGAGATAGTAGTGACATGAAAGTTTAGCTGCCAGAACGAATGTATTGGTCCATAAATATTCCCAAGTCTGTATTACACTCATTTTAACAAATTAATATTGATGAGAAGAATGATGTGTCAATATGGTCTAGTTCGATCGCACCAAGTCCTCTCGACAATATGGTATATCGAACTGTAGCTTACCATCAACCAACATATATTTATTACGAGTAGAATAATCAGTCACAGCTACTGTATTATTGCTCGTCAGGACAACGAAATAAATAATGATAAGATGATGTAAAGACTAGTAATGTAGATTAAAATCCATAGCATGTGACAATTCTTTGTGTGATCCTTTTGGATGGTCTCTTTAAGATCTCGATGTGAGTTATCATAAAATAGAAATAAATTATTATTTTATCAGGGCTGATCGGCCCACGAGTTTTTTTTTTCTGTTTTCATTTTTATTTTCCCAATATGAATATTAATTCTGCGCATAGTCTTTTAATGTAATTACAGATTTTTCCTGACACCAATTGGTGATCCATTAACAATGCTGCTGTTCGCGACCATTATTAATATGCGGAAATTTTCTTTAAATCGGAGAAAATTTAAAATAAGAGTTTTTTATTACCACAGCTGGGACCCGAGGAATATTTTGGGAAATTGTACCGCAATTATTAGAAATTAACAATTGACAGCTGTCGCAATATTAGATAATCTAAAAGAAACGTTTTTTTCGATGCCTGGGCCACCTTCCAATTAATATGGTGTAATAAAATATATGTCGGAGCATGATATTGACTTTGTAAAACAATTCTGGTTATCTATTATCACGCCAACAGCAATTATTAAAGAACTAGAATCATACACGAAAAAAAAGTTATAAAAGAGAAGAGGTTTTTTTTTTAATTTTCTTCTTCGTTAGCCAATCTTAAATTCACTTTATATATTCTTAGATATATCCCCCCTTCCCATTCGTTTATCAAAAACTGTACGTATATTATTCTAAAAATGAAGACAACTTTCCTTGGACTTTTAGCAGCTGTCGCTCTGGTTAGCGCTGCTCCTGCAAACAGTGGTTCGGATGAATGTGGTGCACTTTACAGTCAATGTGGTGGTAAAGGTTGGAAAGGTACCACTTGTTGCGTTGAAGGATCAAAATGTACTCCCCAAGATGGCAATGAATATTATTCACAATGTTTGCCAGGTAAATTAAATATATATTTTTAATTTATTAATTCAATTACACGCGTTATTTACTGTGTAACTTCTGTGTCTCCTAACAATAATAATAATAATATTGACAACCATCCCTCTGATTACTTCTAAACAGCTGGTTCTGCCGAGAAACCCACCACACCTACAAGTAAGGAACCCTCAAAACCCACCACCCCTGCATCTACTAAGCCAACTACTACTACTGAAGTAGAATCTGAAACCTCTACGACTACTTCTGCAGCTTCTGAAACTAGCAGCAGTAGCAGCAGTGGCTATAAGGCTATATCAGGTGGTGCTTCCGGTGAAGGCCAAACTACTCGTTATTGGGATTGCTGCAAAGCCTCGTGCAGCTGGCCTGACAAGGCTGACGTCTCGGCTCCTGTTGGCACTTGTAAAGCTGATGGTGTCACCCGACTAACTGATAATAACGCTCAGGTAAACATAATATATATAATTCTAATATTACTTGACATATTCTATCGCAGCGCTCTATTCCCCATTCCCCATCGCTTACGTCCTTTTTTCTCTTTGATTTACTCATTGACAATATTTATTTATTTTTCTAAAAAAAATTAGAGCGGATGCAATGGTGGTAATGCATACATGTGTAACGATAATCAACCTTGGGCTGTCAGTGATGATTTGTCTTATGGTTTCGCTGCTGCTTCTATTGCTGGTAAAGATGAAGCTGGTTGGTGTTGTGGTTGTTACGAACTTACCTTCTCTTCTGCTGGTATTGAAGGCAAGAAAATGGTCGTTCAAGTCACTAACACCGGTGGTGATCTCGGTAGTAACCACTTTGACATTCAAATTCCTGGTGGAGGTGTTGGTATTTTCAATGGTTGTGAATCGCAGGTATTGTATTACTTCTCGTTTATTTTAAGCTGAGTGGAATTTATATATCGTTCATGATGCTAAAAGACATTTTTTCCTTATTTCAATTATTAGTGGAACGCTCCATCCAGTGGCTGGGGTGAACGTTACGGTGGCCTTACCGATGTTTCTGGCTGCTCAGATCTTCCCAAAGAACTTCAAGATGGTTGTAAATGGCGATTCAACTGGTTCAAGAACGCTAACAACCCTTCTGTCAGTTTCAAAGAAGTTACTTGTCCAGCTGAGTTGACCAAGAAGACTGGATGTTCCAGAAACTAGATCATTACTTCTTTTTTGTATTTTTTTTTGTCTTATCCGTTTCCAGTATCGCGTTAATAATAACTATGGCGCATTATGCAACCTTTTCTATACCATTTGTGAAATAAATAAGAATTTTTCGTTTTTTTTTCTAAATTGCTTATCTCATGCTGCGCTTTCAATTGAAGGGATGATATGTACAGCGGTAAATAATATTCATTTTTCAATGATACTATGGATTCAAGCAAAAAGTTTTATTCACAGAAAGTAAAGAAAGTGGTGATTTAATACTTTATAAAATATTGTTATAGGTATCATTTCTGACATGTACATGTTTTCTTATTAGTCTGATTATTCTGCACAAAGTTGCGTCACGACGCATTGACAACAAATACGCAAGTTAAAACTTGTATCGTATATTAGGGTGTCTCAAACATCAGTTTTTTTTTTGCAAATATTGAAAATCAGCTAACATAAAAGGAACAAATACCCGATTTCTTCCTTTTATAGAAGAATTCGTAGGCAGATAAAATAATCCTGATTTTATCAGGATTTAGTGAGGATTATTTCTATATCAAGTACACTAAAATAACTGATTGAAACGTGTTACTTTTTATGAGTAGTCACTTATTTTATTTTCTAACTAACAAACACTTCAGCAATAACGCGACGTCGGGGATAAGCAACTTCCTGAATTACAGTAGGATTCGTTTGACATTGTATGACCTTTCCCAAGCCAGCATGGAAGAAAAAAAGACCGGCTTTCGAAAAAAATTTTATATATTTGTTTATAGCCTAAGTCAACATTTTACAAATTTCCAAATAAAGAACATTTTGCTGATAATTGTTACACTTAGCCCTCGCGAACCTTGCGAAAATTTCCCATGGTATAAGAATGTTTGACGTGGTACATTTGTTTGTTGTTCCAGAAAATATAAATAGATTAAGAAGTTATTTGACCAATTACATAATTGAAAAAATGGGTAAAATTTTACTTTTGGAACTAGCCCTGATTCTAGAGATTCTTTCTTTAAAGAGGTAGTAGTGATGTTTGAGCTATGCAGCGCAGGCGGTGAAACAAAACATGGTGGCTCGAGGTTTGAGGTTTTAATCGTGCGCAAAATAAGCACCCGTTTGTTGACTTGCAAAAAGTCTTGGAAAAAGAGACATTCAGTATGTCCTAATGATAGAGGTACAGTTATGATTATATAGCTGTTGTCCATGTGTAACAAATATAAGCCAAGATTATCAATTTTGGTATCAAAATAGTAACCTGTTAAAAACACAATATGAGTCTTAACAACCATTGACTAATAGAAAATACAACATAATGCATACATATAATCTGAATAGCTAAAGCCAGCTTTCTACTAAATAATCAAATACTAATATTACTCTTGTTAAAGTAGTAGCAAGTGGAAGTTTAATACTTTCATATGTAATTCTTAGTGTCGAGAATGTAGAATACAAGAAGTTAATACAGTAGCAACCTTGTTTAACCAGTCAATTAAGATAATCTGAAAAAGTGATGTTGTGTAAGTGAAAATGAGGAAGCGGAGTATTCACACATATCTGGTTCTTATATCTTTTTACGGTTCTCTCTCTTCATTTCTCTTTTGCTCCTCTTATGTCGCCCATATAAAAATGGGTTTCTGCAAAACTAGCTTATTCTTTATAGTATTAAATACCTTTTTATTTTTTGTTCAAGCTGAAAACCTTCAGATAGAGCTCATCATGGTATGTAATAATAAGTATACACATTTATAGTATTTGAGACATTTAATTTTAACCGTAAAGGATCAATAATTATCATAATCACATCACGATAACCGCTACGTATTACATTTACCACTTATATTTTTTACAAATATGAACAGCTTATATACAACGTGTTATTATATAGATTGCGTTTTTCTTGGTACGAAAATATATTGTTATGGTGGCGCTATTCGTAGACTCCCATCTGACTCAGATTCATTTGACTCTGGTAATGAAGCAAACGAAGCGATCAGCCAATCCGGTCTTTTTTACTCTCTTGACGTGTCTAAGCCTAGTAACGTCAGTACTTTAAACAATAATTGGTCACCAATTGAAATAAACATAGGTCCTAATTATTATTTTGCAATGGCAGTAATACCGAGCCGTAACAGTTTTATAATGACTGGTGGCCGTGGACATAGCAAGGGTCAGCAATTATCTGTGTTGTATGATGCTAATAATAATATATGGAAAAATGAGACTGATAATGATCTTCGTGACTTTTAGTAAGATAACATTATTATTTGTTAAATTTATTGTTTATTATTGCGATAGTGACAGTTATCGCATTAATAACAAACGACTATAATGAATGTTATTACAACAGCATGCTATGTTCTGATTCTTATTACTGCTTATTATAAATATTTTAGTGATTCACATACTGCAGTTGCTAAGAATGATCTTGTTTATGTTGGTGGAGGAAGAAGGTATTTAGTATAAAAACACAAAACTGATAATAAAAAGGTTGTTGATAACTATTAAGGATATATTATCATTCTTCTTTTAATCCCATTATAATAATGTTGTACGTATAGGATTGTGGGGGATAATCTAACGGTTGACGAAATATTTCCCCAGAGCATTCGGATTCTACGATTTGATGTAAGCTTATAAATATTTTACATATTATTAAACATATTTTGAGTATTAAACCGTAAAAGAAAAATCAAATAACAGGCACGTTACTGGCGCTCACCAAAAGCCACTTTATCAAGATTGAGTATTGATATACGACTTCATCATAAATCGGTGTTAGGAAGCGACGGTAAAACAATTTACTATGTCGGTGGAATGTATACTGCCCCGCCTGGACCTGTGTCATATGATGATTATCGGTATGAATATGTTCCTATGAACAACATTTTGACGTTTGATACCGATACTGAAACATGGAATAATATATCCACCAAAGGACTTATTCCATCAGGAAGAATAGACCATTCATTGACTCTGAGTATGTATATTGTTAATTTTTATCAACTATCATGTAGTATGCAGACATTATAGACTATAGCACGCTGGGTTTTTGTTCCTTGATACTGACAGACTTATCAATATTTCACAGAACCTCATACCAATGAACTTATTATTTATGGAGGAGTCGACACAGGTAGATTTTGATTTGGTAGAGATAAACTAAATATACCACGCTTGAGCACTAAAACATAATTAGTAATAACTATTTTCTTTGTTCTTAATACATTACAGGTACCATTAATTTGGTAAGCGACTATTTTTATATCCTAAATCTCGATACCATGACGTGGAGCAACACCACACTAAATACAATACCGGGCGTTGACCAGGGTGGACCACTATATGGACATGCTGGTACGTTATTTTACAACGTTTTACATATTTGAACTAACCTGTTATCCAATGTTTGTTTTATTACTCTGATTATGAATGACTTTAATTTATTTGCCAAATATTATGATGTTATTAGCTGTTCTTGTTGGGGATAGTCTTTTTTTCATTTTTGGATGCAACGACTCGGAATATCAACAAGTTAACAATTATTTACATGTTTTAAATGTTTCCAGTTATACTTGGATAGAATCTGTCCCAGGAGTCGAAGCCCAACAAAAAATCGCCAGTCCACCAAATGATGATAATAAATCGCTGACAGTGGGTGCAATTGCTGGGATTGTAGTCGGCTGTGTTGCTGCAGTGAGTTAGTTACATTATTTATATATCAACAAAGAACTAGACGCACTTGTAACTAGTGGTGATCCTGGAACATACTAGCAAACATAATATTAAATACCATGTGTTTAAAATCAATTCATTTATAGATCTCGATAATTGCTGGATTAATTGTGTTTTTCGTATTGCGCAAAAAACGACAATTGAATCGAGAAGATATAATAAAAAATGATGCGTATAAAGATAAAAATATTATCGAACTACCAATAGAATATAGTAATACCAGTACGCCAAATCATTTTACAACAAACACGCTTAAAGGTAAATAGTAGATACGTGCATGATGTTTTCCTTCATGTATTAACATCTATTAAAAATGTAATGATGACCAAAGATATTACAATTCGTGTTCAATTTTTAATAATTTTTGAAATCACTATATTTATAATATATTCAATTCATTAGCTTTATGGTTGCCTCCATACAGAACTGGGAGAAAACCCGATGGCGCCACTACAATCGATAACAACAGTGTTCAACGTTTAAAGTTGTCACCAGTTAAACCAGACCTGCATTTATAAGCAATCCCATTTAACTTCTTTATTGTTGTACCTCATTGATATTTTTGTTTGTATAACCTATGATTACATCATTATTTTTTGTTTTCAATAGTTTAGTTATATATTATTATTACCAATAGGTCTATCAAGCACAAAATACTGTTGTATAAATTGCTCTTTTAAATATACAGTGAGCCGATCATATATCCTTTCTACATAACTATTGCTGTATAGCCTTACATTATTATTGTATATATTCATGTTTATAATTTAGATCTTTTACAAACGGCGACTTCAGTAATTTGATTTGCACATACACAATAAAAATAATATGGTAGTATAAATCACATTTAGTATTAGCCCTGGAATAAAATACAGTGAGGAAATTCCCAACAAGTAATTCTACCTACTGAGTCTTTATAATGTAAATTCAGTTGTTATTAAATCAAATACTACATTTACGTAATAAGTAGTCAACACATAAATGTATAAAACAACCCAATATACGGTGTTGAGTGAGCAATAGAAAATAATTTTTAATTTAAAAGATTTATCTATCTTTAGATTGATGACTTTTACTCAATTTTAAAAAAATTGGGATTTATATATCTTTACAATTGTTCTGCAGTAACTTTTTAATGTTACGCAGCTATTACATGTGATTTATTTAATTATTATTTAAGGAATATTTATATTAAGTTGTTGTGCAATCGGTTGATTTGTGATAAAAACTAATAGTAATGATAATACTCTTATATGAATAAATATTCGTATAAAAATAGAAAATAAGAAAAGTTGTTTATGTAAGGGTCACAATACAAAAGAGTAGACATCCAACTTTGTTTGCTTCACTATGAGTTTCACATAATTTTAAGATAATCACCTGCTCACACTGTTACGCTTCAACGTAAAAATCTTGAAAAATAAAGTTTCAATAACAATGGACAATATAATTTATTCATATAAAGGATTGTTCTTATTTTTAAACATTGTTGTCTCACCATTAAGTAATAAACTATTAAATCTCTTGTGAATTGAGTCAAGTATACGTAGCTTTTGAGTCAAATAGCTTTTGTAACTGATCCATTTAGTTATGGCCAATAGTAGTGGTCGATCCTTTTCTAATAGTCAATGCTTCCCTACACTCTCCTCTTTCCCCTGACATAGAAAGGTGTTTGTATACTGATTTACAGCAATCTTATTGCTGCAAGCTATTAGCGCGAGTTGTTTAAGATTCTTTCTTGTAGCAGATTGGAAAATAGTGTGAAGCTTATTGTTTTCTTTATTGAATGACCAATTTGACTGTGCAAACAGTCATATGGTCAATTCCTTACAGTGCGTTGCGAGTCAAATTACCATGTTCCAATGGATTAGACCATCCGCAGCGGTGGTTGTTACAAACTTTTGAATTAGCATAATTAACAGTCCGTGTAACATTTTCTAACAGTTAAATTGGTGATACTGATTGGGAAAGAAAATTTTACAACAATTTTTTTTTTGAAGTCAAAGCAGTTGTGAAAATTAACAACTGTTAAACTTAACAGCATTGTAACAGCTACCGCTGCAGGAGCTGAGTGTCAATTAAAGAAGCTGTTAAATTTAGCATAACAGCGGTTTTAACAGCACCGCTGCAGATGGACAAAGCGCTACATAGTGATAAGAATTATAAGTTACAACCAGGTACGAAAAGGAAAGAGATTAATCAAGCAAACAAAACAACAAACATATCGAACAAATTACTCCTTTTTTTATTTTACTTTTTTACTCCTTACTTCCAAAGAATTCAAGACTAAGAACATCCTTTTTATGCATCATTAATTTATAATTACACAGAAGCACTTGAAAGTATTTATATCCTTTATCGTATCACAGGTGACCGAAATTATCAAGAATATGGATGGGAAATATTTCAGTCACTAGAAAATTATTGTAAAACAGATGTTGCCTACTCTTCTATCTATAATGTGGATGATGCAAACATTTCGAAAATGTATTCTATGGAAAGGTAACGAAAAAGAAAAGGAGAGATCCTCATACACACACACACACACACACACACATACACAAACCAACGTCAAAATGAAGTGATGGCTATCATGCAACATCATCTGATAATGTTTCAATTTTTATCTTTTTCGGTTAGCTTATTTTTTTTTTTTTGCAGAAACGATGAAATACCTCTATTTACTCTTCAGTCCACCCGAACTGATCTCGCTAGACAAATTTGTACTCAACACCGAAGCACATCCATTCTTTCGTCGATCGTGGGAATAAAGTATTCAAACCGAATGGGTGGTTTAAATTGTATTCTTTTTTTGTTTTTTGTTTTTGTGGAGTTGTTGTTATTATTATACATATACAAAAAACATGAAAAAAAAATTATTGACGCGGGATCACGGATTTGCTGTTAATAAGGAAGAAGAGCTGGGGTAAAAATTATGAATGTAAAAAATAAAAATAAAATGAAATGATTGACAAAATGAAAGTTTTAAGGAGGTTATGTGTAATATGTGTTAATGTATGTTTGTAGGTGTGTTTTGTTTTACAAAAAAAAAAGGTATTATAAAAAAAAAGAAAAGAAAAAGAGCATATATATATATATAATAATAATAAAGAGAGTAAAAATTTGATTTAGAATAGTTGATTTAACAAAGAGTTCGTAGATAAGTCATAGCCTAATACAATATCATCATCCATTGACATGCTACCAGTACCAAGACTATGAGGATCGCATGGGCTAAAAATATCGTGTTCGTCTATATATCGTTTGAGTAATTCATCATTTCCTGATTCTTGTTGACCAAATAATGACATGCCATCCATTAAAAATTCTGTGGCGTTATAGAGATCATTATCAACGATGCCGATCATTGTAGGTTGGTGACGAGGTGAACTATGGTTTGATGGGTTGCTACTAATTGTACCACTACTACTTGTTTCCACACTTAAATGACAACTCATATCGTCTGCACAATATTCTTGTTGAGCTGATGCAGCAGCTGCAGCAGCAGCTGCAGCCGCGGCGGCCACTACATCTTGACTATCGTTTCCTTGACATAACATCAAATCTCCTCTTGAAGCAGGTAACATTAAACCATCAATTGCATAATCAGAAAGCAGTACGGTAGAAGATGATGATGATTGTTGTGGTGGTTGAGGTGGTGGTGGTTGTTGTTGGCTAGGTAATGGTGATGTTGGAATATCCTTAAAGAATGTAGGATCATCCGCGACTTCGGGAGGTGGAGAGAAACAATCGCGAAAATCTAGTGACACGGTCGTTCCACTATAAATGGATTCATCATCTTCTTCTTTACGACGCTGTTGCCGCTTTTCTTGAGCAGCCAGCTGCTGTTGTTGAGCAGCAAGGGTTTCAGCCGTAAGCTTGAGTGGTTGTTCTGACCGTGGCGGTGGCGCAAAGGGCGCAGGGGGCATACGAGAGGCATATTTTCGAGGTCTGAGGTGGGGTGCAAACTTAATTCGATAAATATCGAGCACACGCTGCAACAAACTCTTGCGATTGGCAAGTTGCCGTGGGTTCAACCATGCCTAAAAGGAGAAGCATAACATAAATATGAATACATTGTCAGACAAACATAAACCCTACACAGCACATATTATATAAATAAATAAAAAATCACCGCATACCAATTTCCATCCCAGTTCATTACATTTTGCCTCATCCAGTTGGCGTTGTGATACTGAAGGCGTTGTTGATGTAATGTTAATAGCGCGTGGAAATACACAATTGCTTCTACGAAATGGTACATCAATGACATCCAGAGGTACAGTCTCAATATTGATTCGTATCCGACACTTGTTACCTTGAGGTCCATCATCAATTGAAATTGTTTTTGGTAAATATCGCTCCACGTTGTTGTTATTATTACTATTTGACGACGTTGACTTAAGCATCTTGTCAGCAGGTTCTTCATGATCATTCTCAGATTCACGATGTTTACGTTTTCGGAGTGTGCCATTCAATAGCTTTTCCTGTCGTGCTACGCGTCTTGACCTCATACTAGGGTAACGATTCCGGTAAGAATCAACAGCACGTTGGATCAAACCTCGTTTACCAGCTATTTCATTTGCATTCAAACTTGCAAGTTTCCATCCCAATACATTGCATTCAGTTTCGTACGCCCATCGATTACCGCGATACGTTTCACGCGGAAGGTTGGCACGTGGATACACCTGAAATTTCCAAAAAAAAAAAAAAGATTTTTTTTTTGAATTAGTGATACTTTTCTTTAACAAAAAAATTGTATGTGTATACTTATATATATCAAATCCTCTAATCCCGCTCCCCAAAAAAGTATCTCATTCCTCCCCAATAATAAAAATATATAATCCAAAATAATAACAATTTGTAATTATTATTATTATTTTGAGCTTATATAAAAACAATAAAAGAGAAAAAAAAGACGTTTATCAAAACGCACTCCCTGATTCTATCCGCTCGCACAACGAGGATTTGTATAACGCAGCATTACTCACGCAATTATCGCGCTTGAACTTTTCGTCGAGTTGACTGATATCAACCTTGTCCAAATCTGTTCGAATACAATATCGTCGTAGGATCCGATGATGTGAATACACAAAGCTGACCCATTCTACTCCATCGCGATTTTCCGTTACAGGTTCATGATGTGAAACAGTTCCATTCGCATTATTTTCATTATTAGATGTGGTTGTTGTTTTTGACAGTGGCAGTGATGGTGATGATGATGATGATGATGATGATGGTGGTAATTGTGACGACGCTTCCGTTCCTTTTCCTTGAAGTTTATCACTATTTGAATTATTACTAACAGTAATTGTGGTATCTGTTTCCACAGCTGATATTGCATCTGCTAATACTTTAGCTACTTGTGATGCTGCATTATTCCATTCTTCTTGTGGTTGCGGTTGCGGTGGAGTTACTAAATATATAAGAAAATACATATTAGAAAAATATTTCAGAGTATCTAACGGTGTAGAACCCCCCCCAAAAAAAAAAGAAGAATCAGAAACTAGATTTACCTGGTGCCTTTTTCTCTCGGATTTTATTTAATGTCTTTTCAATGATATTCAATTGTTCAGTTGTTAACGATTCCAGTAAAGATTCAGCTTTATCTGAAGAATGTAAAAGGTCGTTTACACAAAACTGCAAATGTTGTTTGTTTTGTGAAGAAGTTGCAGCAAGTGTTGCAGCAACAATGGCAGCTGCTAAGGAACTTGTTTGCGTTGATGGTGACACCGAATTATCACTAGAGGTAGTACGATTATTGCCGTCCATAGAAGCCACCAAAAAAAAAAAAAAATTAAAAGTAAAAATTAAAAAGTTAACAAAGAGTGGGGAGGTTGTTTTTTTTTTATAAAAATGAAAAAGAAAAGCGAATAAAAAATAAACGCGTCTTTTCTTTTTTCAAAAAAGTTTTTTTTTTTTGTTGGAAGAGAGGGGTGGGTTTAAAGAAGAAAAGGAAGACCTGAAGAGAAGAAGAAGAGAAAGAAAAGAGAAAAAAAATATGTAGAAATGGGATGTAAGATAAAAGGTATTACTTTGCTGACTTTGTAGAAAAAAAAAATTAGTCGGTTGATGTTGCGGAGAAAGGGTTGAAAAGAAAAGAGAGAGCTGTTGCTTCTTTATAATAAAGAATCAAAGGGAATTTTTATATATAATAGAAAAATTCTTAGTTGAATAGCAAGTTAATGGTTTTACTTTAGATAAATTCCTAACCTCATTCTAATTCTTGAGGTCTTAACTTGAAGAATGGATCTAAATAGTCGTAGGTTTTACTTGCTGAAAAATGTTTTTATAAAAATTTTTTTTATTCCTTTATGTTCTCCTTATTTAACATTGTTCGATTCCGATAATCACTTTCCGTATGACTCTTATTATACGGAAATCCAAAGAGAAATAATCTCTGTAATTGTTCCTTGTGACCATATCAATTGGACTAATAGAGTATTAGAAGCCATTGTTATTGTTGTTATTACTAACTCATCCGGGTGAACCAGTTTTTTTACATAAATTGTGAACGCGTTCTTATCTCAATCAATAATAAGTAACGAAAATAAAATAAAATAAAAATCTGTGTTTCCAAACTTGGGGGACCATGAACCGGTAATTTTCGGGCTAGGAAAAATGTTTATCTTAGAAATTTCGTTTCTTTTGAGTTAATTTAACAATGTAGATCGTTCCTTTTTACCCCAGGTTTTTTGGTTTCAATTGCTTTGTATTGATATTTTACATATAGTTTCTTAATATGATGAAGGTTGACGTATAAGTTAAAGAGGTGTATACATGTGATAAAAATTGAAATAATCCATGAGCTTCGACGACGATCATTGACCCCACTTTTAGTTACGCAGTGCAACACCGGATATTCTTCTCCGGACCAATGATGAAGAAGTTGAAAACTAATGGTATGGTAGTACAATAAGGCACGACGTAATGGGAGCACAAAAAGACAAAAGAAAGAAGAAACTTTGATTACATGTGTTAGGCTAAACGTTTTGTGTCTTTCTGCACGGACATTTTATGAGTGAAATTTAACCGGAAGTCCGTCCCCCGGTTATATTTAAAGAAGATGATTCCAGGTTTTCGTTTCTAATTCATATTGCATCATCATCTTATAAATTATATAATATAGAGAAAAATAAAAGAGAAAGAATACAGTATTGAAAAACATGTGAGAACCACGTTATATGTTATTCTTATAATAGCCAATCTTTTTTTATATGAGTCAAAAAATATGTTCGAGTAAACTCATTGAGTAGTGCGACTCTTTCTTTTTTTTTTTTTTAACCTGCTTAGCAAAAGACAGTGGAATATGTGGAGTTCTTTATTTATCAGAAAAAAAAAACTGAAGTCAGTGAACAGCATGGAATTTTTTCATGTTAACCAGAAATAAAAGAAAAAGTACCTACTTCACCCCAGTTATTTAATACATGAATGCCAGCACATCTTTACTGGCAGTTTTAGTTTTCTTTTATAGCTACTATTCACCACCCTGTGCTCCTTGTCCTTCATGTAATCCTTCCAGTATTTCTTCTTCTTGCATTTGTGCATCAATATGTTGGTTTTGATTAGCAGGACGTCGAAGGTATAATGGTCTTCAGTCAGGATCACCATTGCTATTGATATAAGCTGTAAATACTCGTCCAATATTGTTTGCAGCGTTAAGATCCCTATCTATTACACGACCTAATACATTTTCACCATTCTCGTCAATTCCTTGTTCACAATGTCGACACCATCAGTATAGATATACATTACGTCTATAACCAGCTATATATGATACAATATTATTATTATTTTAAAAAGAGAATAGAAAGTATGATAATTTAGTTTTCAAAATATTTAATAGTAGCGTAATTTTTTTTTTTTCAAAAATCATCAAGTTGGAAACGATACAAACCAGCACGCACGCGATCAGGACAATGTGATGTACGTGTTAATGGATTATTTTCTTCATCACACCACCAAAGTATCTTTCTTCCCTTTCTGTTATTTCCAGTATAGTAGTTCTTCTTATTTTTTTTGTTTTCTATATTTTAAGAATAGAGTTAGTTTCTCACTTGAATAAAAAGAAAAATAATTAATATGATTTATCTTACCGATGGTTTGTACATATCCACATATCTCTATTTGATGAACTAAAGATACAGTACGATTATGGCATACAGAACACATAATACTTGTGTAAGACTCGTTAGTTAATATAACTAAAGTCCGACGTGCCAACACTGCACGAAATGTCTATATAATAATAAAAAAAAAATCCTGAATTTGTATGATATGATGCTTTAATGTATATAAATAAACACATACTTCTACTAGAGTAGGTTCATAACCTCTCATACTTGGTCTAAGCCTACCGTCACCATAAGCAATAATGGTCGGTAAGGGTGGCACATATCCAGGTTGTCGTCGTCGTTCTCGACGAACTGCTCGTCGATGATTTTTACGTTCTTTTTTTGAATGTCTGAAAAAGGTAGGGAGTTGAGGCGGAAGTTGTGGCTGTATGATATACATAGATCGTTTTGTTCATCCACACCAATTAGTAAGTTGACTGACATTTTCAAGGCACTACGATGTGCTCCGAAATATCGCATACGTATCTCACGATGGCGGTAATGAAAATTAAAGTTTTCATATATTCTATATTAAAGAATGTTAGCTATTATGAAGTGTTGCGTGCAATATAGACTTTTTTTTTTAAAAAAAAACTACTCACTCTGTATGAAATTCACCTATCATACGAATGTATTGAATAAAATTTCCAGATGTAGTCACTGTTGCTGGGACAAATCCCCTCATATGGTAAAGCAGATGTAAGTCGGTGGCTTCTCGACCATGTAATGTTTCTTCAGCGACGTATTGACGTCGGTTTTCAAGCTCTCTGTATTGCGACCACTTGGATAAAGATTGGACTCTATTATATGATATGTTAAATATTTATATTATACGCAATCAATGTATGTCAATTATAATATATTAATGTTTTAGTTACTATTACTACATAAAAAATAACACATACTGATACTGTCCGTTATGCAACTTTATTGCGTGCTGTTCGCGCTAATGATCTGTTTCCAGCGCATCCAGCGTATCCACAGCAGTGACCAAGGAAAGAACGAATGCCTATTTGTTTTATTAGTATAGATCATTTTTAAATAACAGCAAGTACACATTTGCTCTTTGGTAAAGCACAATAATAGCAATGTAACAATAAACACTTTTATTACTGTACCTGGATCAATATATACTAAGCGAGAGTCAGAGGCGCGTTGTTGAGTTAATCCTTGGGGAATTTTGGAAAGATGATGCATCCCGCGTCGCCATGCTGTCAGGTATTGATCAGGAGGATATATTATAATTTCTCTGGAGGACTGTGGCAATTGCTTGAAATCATATTCGATTAAAGTTGAAAAAAATAATGGGATGTAAACACATTGTGGTACAACATCAAAATAATGTAGTAATAAACAGTATATTTACCGCCACGGATAGTTGAAATTGGTCTTCTGAACGTCAATGACACCCCACCACCATCAGTTCCAATATAATTGCTGAACAAATACCGTTCACGACGTTGAGATGGAAACATAGCGGCTTCTATAACTTAAAAAGAACAATCATGCTATTCATTAGTTTTTGCTACGCTTCGAAGAAAATAATTGAAAAAGGTCTTATATTAGATATAGAATACTTGCCGTCAGTTTCCCAATATGTACAGCGGCGAGGTATAACATGATTCAAATTGAATATATCCTCCCATATTTGTTCTATTTGAACAGAAGAAAGTGCACGAAAGGCAGCAACTGTAATTAATCGATGTTGTCGTCTTGGGATCCTCTAGGTGGGTTAGGTGACTAATAGCATATATCAAACTTTTATATTAGAAGATACTGTTTAAAATATATATTTAATATTAATAATATGTGCAATAGAAAATGCTTACCATGATATGGGAGGGGACATATGGGCGTTAGGGTACTGAATCGAATAAATTTTTGAGATACGATATAGTGATCGTTGATCGATTGGCATGTAAGCCACCTGATATTTAGCAACAGGAAGTACAGTCCACCGTCTTACACCATTTTCTCCTAATTGGTTAAGTAAATATATGTGATATACAGGCAATCGTTGATAAACGTTTACATGTTACACCCTACTTGGCCTTTCAGTGATACTTTGGGCATTTTCATTAGCAAACGCTGTTTGAAAAGCGTGATGATGTCCTCTGCGTGATGTAAAGCAAAAGAAAAGAAAGGTTCGTCAAATACAAAGAGTAGTATAACATAGGAGAAAGTACTAGGTAATAAAAAAAAGTGACACTTACGCGCAATAATTATTACTCTGTTACGGATGGCAGCGGGAAACATAGAAATAATATTGTTCGGGAGATGATCAGATCGGTCCACAAGCTGCTTGTAAATTTTATTTGCTATTAGATTAAAAAAAAAGAAAGATAATAGGAAGTTATTATTTATTAATTTCAGCAATGTTAACAGTAAACATAAATTATAATAGCAAAGCACGATTTGATACGTTGCCCAATTTAGAGTTATTTTGATTACTACTTTTTGTCTGTTGTTATTCAATATAATAATTGTACAGTAGAAGAAAAGTGTTTGATTGTTATTGTCACTATCAACAGATATTATGAATATTTTTCTACAGTATTGATTTATACGCACATGTTACATATACAAATTATGATACATATATAAATACAGCTTTTACTTGATTCGGTTGCTAATCAATAGTAATACGCGAGATACTTTTATATATTTATTACTTGATAACTGTTTAATAATAATAATAACGTATATTCTACGTACTAACAATAAAAATGATAAAAGAGATACTATTGCAAGGAATTATTCAAATAATAACATAATATTCACATGGCCATAAGTTAATATAGACTCGGTAGCACTCGGATTTATTATATTTCAATCACTCTCACATAAATTGTATCACCGTTTCTGTACATTTGGTATACGTCAAATTTTTAAGGCAACGCATACAAAACTATTGATTCTTTTTAAATTGAATATTATTTTTAATTCGATAGTATTTGGAGGAGCAAGAAGAAACCGATCTTCCTAATAAAAGAGCTGGTATGATGGAAAGATATCCTCTAGTTCTGCAAGAAATCAAAACATCAGTTTCATCATTCGTCCATAAATTTCCGTGTCTTCTTGCTTCTTGAATTCTCTGTAGTAAAAATTAAAAAGGGTCAAGAGGTTTATTATTACTAATTCGTCGGTGATACAGTTTTACCTGGGGTAACAGACCATGTAATGCTTCTGACTAGACGTCGCACCGACCACGATATAATTTTTTCGTAGTCGCATAATTTAACATAAATCGTTGGCAATTTGAAATGTTGTTATTAACAGCTCTTGCACACTCACGCCAATTTGAAGGAGGAATTCTGCTTCTCATTTTACAAATTAACCTTCTGTTCACTAAATTCCAAGAACCTGGAAGTGGCGGCTATAAATTGCTTTTACGTATATAAATGTTATTCTTTTTTTCCATACGTAGTAATAACAGTATAAGGACTTTAATCTTTTTCAATTTTAATTACAGCATAATCACAATTATAACGTTGTTGACAAGCACTGCTTGTATGTCGATAATTCAACATGCAACCAATCGCGTCTCAAGAATTCTATGGTTCTCCCTTTTTGAGTTTACCATAGTATTTCATTCTTCGATGGTCCAATAAAACATATTGTATGCTTGTATAAGCAGAAAATTAAACTGAAAAAAATAGGTATAAACGCTAAAACATAGCTGGCTTTTTTTGATCACAAAGAATAGTCTGTAATCTCATACAAAGAACAAAACAAATTTACTTGAAATAAGCATGAAAAAGTGCAATTCAATTACATCAAACAAAAATAAAGTAACAATGATGTCGTCAACATAAATATATAAATGAAATAATTTTTATTTTATTGTACGTACTATGCACCGACGTAAAAAGAATAACTAATAGTTCACTGGATCTCTACGTACTAAATAATAATGGATTTTGTTGGAAATTGTTTGTTTTATTGACTAATTGTATTTATTTTGATGATCATGATAATTGTTAAAAACTGGTTTTTGATTTACATAATATAAATATTTGTCCACCAATATTTGTTTATGCACACAGTAATTTTAAAACGAAGATAATCAATTATTGCAGGAACATCTCAAAACAAATTATTTGTATGAACAAAATTATTTTTCAATTTGAGTATATTATGCTTGGTTTTATAATCACATTATTCGATATGAATAATCCCAGCTATACTACATACGCGCGAACAGAAAGATGTATATACAAAGTATATATATAACTTGTCAAAATATTTTTTTTAACATGCATTGAACATTTTTGAATACATACACATAAATAAATACTTTTATTACAATATTACGACTGAGTAGCCATAAAAGAAAACTAAAACTGCCAGTAAAGATGTGCTGGCATTCATTTATCAAATAACTGGGGTGAAGTAAGTACTTTTTTTTTTTTTTATTTCTGGTTAACATGAAAAAATTTCATGCTGTTCACTGACTTCAGGCTTTTTTTATGTAAATTATATTTTTTTAATGACGTAATTTTTTCTGATAAATAAGGCTGTTTCTATTTCTCCGTCTTCAGTGCTTAGATTTTAGGAGGACAGAAGAGAAATTATTGACATGTTTTTTTATCTCTCAGCATATAAATCATGTACAAAGTCGGCATACTGAGGGCTGGTCCCCGTCGACTTCAAACATATCAACCTATTCGCTTTATACAAAGACTATCGTCTCCAGAACTACGTTCGCGTTTTGTGAACTATTTTGAGGAACAAGGGCATACAAAAGTTAAAAGTGCTAGTCTTATTCCTCATAATGACAAGAGTTTATTATTTACAAATGCAGGTACACGCACCATGTAGATCTTTTATTTATTTTTTGATATTTATTTTTTATAATTTAAAAAAAAATATATTTATGAATTCTATTTATTTTGTGTATATGCGCGTGGAATTTCAGGTATGGTGCCGTTTAAAGAATATTTTATGAAACCTGACACGGCACCTTTCAATGCTGCAACAAGCATTCAAAAATGTATGCGTGCTGGTGGTAAACATAATGATCTCGATAATGTTGGTTATACTCCGCGTCACCATACTTTTTTTGAAATGCTGGGTAATTTTTCATTCGGTGGTTATGGTAAACAAGAAGCAATTGCATTGTCATGGCGATTCTTGTTAGAAGAGTTAGAATTACCTATCTCACGTCTCAGAGTAACGCAAGTATCTATTTATATTATTTTTATGCAGCACGATAAGAAAAATTGACGATAGATGATCTAGGGGTAACAAAAATAATAATGGTTGATGTTTTATATTTTAATATATAGTGTATTGGAGAGCGATGAAGAAGGATATCAATTATGGAAGAAACAAGGGTTACCTGATGAAATGATTGTCAAATGTGGTGCAGAGGATAATTTTTGGTCAATGGGTGATGGCGAAGGTCCTTGTGGTCCCTGTACCGAAATATTTTGGGATACCATGGATGATACTCTTGATGAAAGGTAATAATAGTTCCTTTGGATATAGCTATATATTTATTTATACATTTATATATATGTATTAGTCGGCTGATAGCATATAAACAATAGATGGCTTGAGATTTGGAATTTAGTATTTATGGAAAATTATCGAACGGCTGATGGTAAGCTTACTAAGCTTCCTACGCCTTGTATCGATACTGGCATGGGATTGGAACGTATGGCATCTGTTTTACAAGATAAACGTAATAATTTCCAAGTGGATCAATTCCAACATTTAATTGGTGGCCTTCGTCGAGTACTGAAGACAAAGAATGTCATAGTAAGTGGAACATATTTTGATATTATAATGTTCTATCAATTTTGTCACGGGAATACTAACAGGTTGCTGGATAGGTTACTCCATCGGATGATCCAAGTGCTCATGAAAAAATTATTGCAGATCACTTTCGTGCCATGTGTTTCCTTATTAGCGATGGGGTTGTACCTAGGTAAATGGATAAGAAATAAATCAAGCAAGGGACTCTAAAATTAAGTCCATATGATATATTAATAAGAGTATACTTGCATAATTATATGTGTATAGCAATATTGGAAGAGGATATGTATTACGACGTATTATTCGAAGAGCATTAAGATCTGCTCATCAAGTCGGGATTAATGGTAAGAGTAAAAGAGAGATGTTAGACATACATGAAGAAATAATATATATGTATATATCTGTGTGTGTGTGTGTGTGTGTGTGTGTATTTTTACATCTTTTTTTTAATGTTTTCTTTTCATGGTTACACAAACAAAATATAGAACCATTTTTGACGGAATTATACCCTCACTTGTTGAAAGGCTTTGAGGATGGTTCCTATCCAGAGCTTGCAAGTCGTGCATCTTCCATTTGTAACGTTATTGCCAATGAAGAAGCTACCTTTTTAACAACTCTTAATCGTGGATTATCTTTACTTAGCAACATATTCACACACCCAGATCACCAAAAAACAAAAACAATTCCGCCAGATGTTGCTTTCCAGTTGTATGATACATTTGGATTTCCCTTCGATTTGACTTTGATTATTGCTCAAGAAAAAGGATGGACTGTAGATTTGAAAGGTGTGATATTCTTAGAAAAAAAAAAGAATTAGTATAATGACATAATTTAATATACTGATTAATTATTCTGTTTGAAAATATTTAGCTGTGGAAGCATTAAAGGAAAAGCAAAAAGCCATGGGACGAGAATCTTGGAAAGCAGACAATGCACTCGATAAGGCTAGATTATCAGGTAAAATTTAATTACCAAAAAAAAAAAAGTAGTTAGATGAGTTTATTAAGAGAAATATCTTTACGTATAGAATGGCGAAATATGGACATTTTTCCGCAATTTACTGGATATGATCATGATTTGCTTCATCAAGAATCTCAAATTCTGGCAGTTGAAGCAACTAAAAAAGGTAATTGAAATGGTGTTATATATGATATTTGTTGATAACTTTCTTTTTTTTTTTTTCTCACGCACGTTTTTCTTTCACAGGCAAAAAAACGGATGTTACTTTAGCTATTGATCCCTGTCCATATTATGGCTTGGGTGGTGGTCAAGTACCCGATAGTGGTACACTTACTTTAGCCAATGGAAGTCAATGGAGTGTCACTGATGTATTCCAACCTTATGAAGGGGGTATCGCTTTGAAAATTATTCCAACAGATGGTATCAAAAATATTGATCAAAAACTAGAAGAAGATAAGGAATTTCTTGAGGTGAAAATCTATTTTTTTTAATTTACTATTACTATTATTATTATTATTATTATTATTATTATTATTATTATTATTATTATTATTATTATTATTATGCTATTAACTAATATAAACTTTTTGTTTTGTTTCGGCTTTTATTGATAGATGGGTCAACTAGTACGAACTTCAATAGACGTAGATAAACGTACAGGTGCTGAAATTCATCATACTGCTACTCATTTATTGAACGCCGGTCTTCGAGCCATTTTGAAAACAGACATTGTTCAAGCGGGTAAATAATCATCTCTATTATTATTTTTTTAAAAAAAAAATTAATGGAGCAACACCTGGATTACAAACAAGGAGATTGTTTTAAACCGTAAATGACAAACTCTTTTTTATGAACGTTATTTTTTTTTTGTAGGTTCCACCGTTGAACCAAAGAAACTGCGTTTTGATTTTACTTATGGAAAACCATTGACACCTACTCAATTGGATTCAATTGAAAAATGGATTAATGATGCTGCAAAGAAGGGCGGTGAAACACACATTCATGTAAGCATTAAACACCTAAAATATTATTTGTAAACAAAGAATGTATATGAAGGGGGGAAATTAAGGAAAGATCACATGAAATTAATAAAATATTTACAACGTTTTATTGTAGCACATGAAACTTACAGATGCTGTAGAATCTGGTGCCATTGCAGCTTTCTCCGAAAAATATGGGGAGACAGTTCGTGTGATCGAAGTTCCAGGTGTAAGTCGAGAATTATGTGGTGGTACTCACGTAGATGATATTCGTCGACTTTACCCATTTAAGATCTTAAATGAAACTTCGGTAGCAGCAGGTAAACTTTTTTTTCTTCTTTCCTGGTTGAATATTGAAAATCAAAGAAAGATTTACTTATTTTTATGATCTGCATTATACCATCATTGTTCAGGAACACGTCGGATCGAAGCTGTTGCAGGATTATCATGCATTGAATGGTACAAAAAGACATATGAACCAGTTCCAGATATTCTGAAGATGTTACGGGTAAGGAACATACATACATACACAAAAGGACATAGGTATATTAAAAAAAGATCAGGCAATTTTAATAATTTAATTTGAAACATACATACACATATAGGCTAGCAGCACAAAGGACGCAGTGTCGAAATTAGAGAAAAGTATGCAACAAACTCGCGATGTTCAAAAAAAATTAGATTTGATTACAGAAAAATTAGCTACTGCAGGTGAAGTGATCGTGCATCCTGTTGAAACGAAACTTGATGATATTCTTCCTATTCGAGTTCATTTGATTGATGCCGATCTGGATGCCAGTTTTATGCAAAAGCGTGCCAATGTTTTGAAAGAAACTCAGGCAGAATATGGTCATATATTACTTAGCAAAAATAATATCGTCGTGGGTATCAATACATCCAAAATTCGTGATTATACAGCCAATTCGGTAAGTTTATCATTCATTTTACAAAGTAAAAGAAGGAGATGGAAGAATATTATTTTTAGCTTTATTGTTTTTCCCTCTTTTTTAAACTTCTTTTTTGTACTTACAAAATGTATATATATATATATTTCACATTTATTCTATACATAATTAGATATTACGACACGTGTTAAAGAGTGTTAAAGGTGGTGGAGGAGGACAAGCAGAGTATGCTCAAGGGCGGTTAGCAGAACCAATTTTAGATATGAATGAAATTGAATCCAAGATAGTCCCAGCTATTAAGGCCCGTGCGTAAAAAATGGATGGGAAAAAAAAAGCTATTGTATTAGATAGATAAAAAAAAAGTAGAACCACAATAATTTTAAACAAAAAAAGCAGAATGATGATCCATTCCCCCCTTAAATTGTACATAATAATAATACTGCTGTTTTTTTTAGAGTGAAAGTAAAAATGAGAAAAAAGATAAACATAAATTTTCTTTTAAAAAGAAAGGAAAAAAAAAACTGTCTGAACCCCTTATTACTACGAAACAGCGGTTTTTCGAAACGAGGAGTCTCTTTCTGTAAGAGAAAGCACTAAGGAGTAACAATTTTTGTTTATATTTGATGCTTCTAATAATAATGGAAAAAATATACAAAAAAAGAAGGAAAAATTTCAGTCTGTGCAAAAAAAGGTGATTTATTACATTGGCGCAAAATACATTACATATGTGCAATGACAACAAGTGAAAAGAATATGTGCAAAAGAAAGGAAAACAAAAAAAAAAATCAAATAATGCAAAAATGGAGAAGAGAGAGAGAGAGAGGGACAAGATACAGTAGTGAATTATGGATGAATCAGGGATGAAAACGTATTAATGTAGTGTATATGTTGGAGTATATGTTGTTAAAAAGAAAAAGAAAACAAGAACAAAAAATAATAACAAAAATAAGAATGGTATGGAAATGGTATTAGGATATTTACAAGTCAATAAAGTTTTGAAGCTGGGGCCTTAAAGCTTCCAACTCGGGTACAACGTTTCCATTAGATTCTTCAAGGTATGCCAGCACATCTTGAGCTAGATTATGAATTGCTTGTCGTTCTTTTGAGCGTGCTTCTTCTTCATCACTGTCTTCCTCATAATTAAATCGCTGGCGACGCGAAGATGGATACCGCGGTAACTGTTCATGTTTGTGCCATAATTCAGATGTTTCAATACTGACTTGATTTTTCACAAGATCATTTACCAGTGGCATATCTGGACCTGGGTACCGCGATGGTAAAAAAGATTGTGGATCAAATGTGCTTGTTGTTATGGTAGCATTAGTGTTTTTTGTCATTGACAACCATTGTTGTTGCTTTGGTAGTGATGGTACTTTTGAGAGAGATGAAATGGTTGTTGTCGAAAGTGGTTCTTGTAATAAGATAATGGTCTGTAATTGAATATGCAACCAAACAAAGACAACGCCTAAAGAAAGTATCAAAGATTCGATTTCAGCTTCATTTACACTAGAACACCATGAAGATGGTACTGAATAAGATGAAGTAGAAGGTGTAAGAGATACAGAAGGTGAAAATTGTTCGTCAGAGGAGAATGAAGATGCATCATCATCATCATTATCAACAATGCATTTAGGTGGTTGTACGAATATTTTTTGGAATCCGTGACTAAAAAATGATCGTTGGTCATCGAAAGCATGTTTAAGTGATAAGGCACTCAATTGACGATGAGTTTTAGTAACCATAGCAAATGATATCTTATAATTGTGATGGAAGGGAAAGGATGGTAGAAAATAATAAAGGAAAGTATAAAGTATGACGATACGAGGGCTATAAAGCAAAAGAAAATAGAGAGTAAAAGAAGAAGAAAAAAGTAAAAATATATATTTTATTTTTACTCCCCTTTTTATTTCGAAATATCATTCAAGTGACAGTTACGATCAACCCCCAATAAAAAAAGACTTTTTCTTGCCATTAGCATATCGATACCATCATCACCCCTCCCAACCCCTCTCACCTCACCCCCCAAAAAAATAAAAGAATTCGACAATAGATAGAGTAGCAATAAAATTTGAGAAATTATTGTTTATGGTAAATGTAATAATGGGTACAGGCCCATTCTGGGTTCCCGCTTTGACAACATAAATATCACACAGATATTCCCACACATGTAAAACCAGTTGAAAAAAAAAGATATCGCCATAAAGTTAGAGAAAGAGAAAAAGAAAAAATATAGATCTCGTGGTCGTTATTTAAGTATTGTATATTTATGTGAATTTTTATAAACGATAATACGACCAAATAAAAGAAAAAAAAAAGACGTAGGAGATATGTATTTATTACTATTCAGGAGAAAAATTATGAAGTTCTCGACTTGCTGCAATCTGCAGAAAAGTATTGGCAAGTGTATCTACAAATTTCGATTGCTTTTTTTTTTATGGATTTAAGGAGTATCTTTTTTTTTTATTTATATATTTTTTTTTTTGACATTTGGCAGTTCAATAACCGTTTTCTTTTTATTTTGCCACGCTCTTATATTATAAGCTCCCCTAAAATAATGATAGTTTTTTTTTTTTTTTTTTTTTGGCCTGTTTTTATTTTTTTCTTCTACCTGTTAAACCAGTTTGATTGCATAAATGCCGAATGATTTATCTTGTGGAATGATAGATTTTCAAGGGTTTCCATTTTTCTTTTTTAGCTTTCTCTTAGTTGTGTTACCACTAATTTCTCCACACAATTAACATTAGCATTTTTTACCTCCCTTTCTCTATAGTTTATATATTAGCTGCAAATCGTTTTGTTTGTCCTCCTCCACCCAAAAGGTATTTCCTTATTCAATTCACGTTGTAGCTTATTAGCTTGAAAAAAGAAAGCGGGAGTATGTGTGTATCAATAAAAGGTTCTTGTCGGTCTGATAAAAATTTATATGTATTAATAAATAAGTACACAATAATTAGATAACATATATGTCAACTAATATTTGATTAATAATTATGATTAGGAGAAAAAAAAAAGAGTGAGAAAGAGAGGCAAATTTAAAATGACATGTATATATTTGTTCTATCTCTCCTTCATTCACAGAATTTATTGATAATAAAGATATTAATCACCTGTATAAAATATTCTACAATGGAATAAATTTATTATTAAATTTTTCTTCTGTGGGATGATTAACAAAATTCAAATAAAGTTTATCTGATGATTCATTTATTCAGTCGTAGTTTATCAAGAAGGTAGTAACATTTTTTTTTTACTACGATCACCATTTTCAAATCAATGTTGATGTAAGGAGAGAGTATATTACATAAAAATATGAATAGTAAAATTCGGCATGTTCTAATCTTTCCCTTTCATAAACTCTTAGATAATGTATGTAGCCTACACAACGATAAGTAAAATTAATTATACCACACTAAAAAAACAAATCTAATATGAACGTATAATCGTATTGATCATATTGCAATTTTTTTCTCTTATATAATACATATTTTCAAATAGTGTAAACTGATAAGATACGTTTTCAACCAGTTTTTGCTGAATTGTTATATATACAAATTACATACTTATGCTTAATTGATTTTGCTATAAAAAATGAGGATAAAGTAATTTACAATTGTGTTACGTATATTCAAATAAAAAAATGTTTAAATGAACATATTTGAATGTTTAAACCATTTTTTATTATGTAAAAGAAGTAATAGAATGTACATTGAATTACACATATACTATTATTATCTATAGTGGATTAACATCAAAAAAAGAAGCAGAAAAAAGAATCTAATAATAATTCATTTAAAAGCCAAAAAAAAAAGTTTCTATTATCTTTATCCCTTATCCTGTATTGCCCTTTCTCATTATCATACAGATTATACCATGTGCTAAATATGCATAAGAAATGCATAATGAAATTTTAAAGAAAAGCATATCGGAAGAGTTAATTATATAAAAGTAAATACTCAAATAATCACAGTTAAACAAATATCTAACTTTTAACAAGTACTATTGAGGAAGTTATCATGCCTGAAAATCTTAATATAGGGATCATCAATAATGTCCCTGAATTTTCACGCCACAATTATTTTTAAATTGGAGTGGTTTACTCGACACAACACCGTAAAGAAAATTTAATTAATCTATTTATTGTGCAATTTTGGAAGAAATAAAGAGTCTTTTTTTTTTTAGTATCCGTTTTAACTGATTTAAAGTATACATATGGGACTATGATGTGAGGCATAATTCTTCTGCATAGAAGGAACATCAATACAAGTTAACGTTTCCAAGGAAGAATGTTGTAATAATAGTTCATTTAGAAAAGCATTTCATTTTTACTATTTCATATCTATCTATCTATCTATCTAATGAGCGCTATATTCATAGGTTTAGCCAATCATTATGACCAATTACAGTGTTAAAAGTTGTTGAATTTGACGCGCATAAATAGAAAAAAATGAGTTACTATGTAAAAATTATTTGTCCACGAATTATTTGAACCGAAAGATCGGCATATAGTTGAACAAATTTATGATCTTCGTAAACATACATAACAACAGGTAACTATTAATGTGAAAGGTATTCTCTACTTGTTTGATACTTAGCTCAACATTTCTTCTAATCATAACCGCACATACAACAAAAGTTTAAATCTCATCTGAGAATAAAAAAAAACAGGCACTACCTTCTTAAATTCCATGATTGAAAAGTATGGAATAAAAATATGGACACACTTTTGAACATTGTTTTCTTTTAGTAAAATAACTTACAGCATCATTATATAAGCTACACAGGTTTTTAGCAGGGTGTATAAAGAAATCAATATATAATATTTTAAAAGTACGTAAAAGGATATATCAAAAATCATCTTCGAGTCAGAATACTGGAGAGAAAATTACAACAAAGAATGTTAATATCGGTTTACCTTGTTGGTAGGTTTTTTCAATTATTGCAATTATACCCACAACGATCAACTTTTACACTCTACTGTAACACATTACATTTTTTGCATTTTGAATATGGTTTTTGTATTATGTCTTTATAGGGATATTTATATCAGAAATTTTTGTTGTCCTGAGTCATATATTTTCACAGATTTGAATCTGAGGAATTATAAAGGTACTTTAATTGTATTATGAAATCATTCAGATACAACATGAAGGTTAACAAAATCCAGTAAAATAGATCATTTTTTTTTATAAAAAAAAAAAAGTCTGGCCAATATAAGAGTATCGTGCACCACTACGGAGAAGAGGTGCAGCATAGTTTAGAAATGAACACACCTTTAAATAAAAAGTAATTATAAATAACTCACACAAACTACTTGGTCATTTCATGAGAGATACATAGCTGTGGTATATTTGATTCTGACTTTTATACTGTACGTATGTATAAATTGCCGTGTTTTTTTGTACCACGAAATATATATCATGGAGTGCTTAATGTACATATTATAGTCTATCGATTTCAAGTTCATCATCTTTTATTCCTTTCTTCATAACATTTATGCGTTGAATCCAGTCTAGGTGTCTCACTTCTCAGATAAACAAGGCCTGTTTTGTATCAAATATACTAATAGACCATGTTCCACGTTTGATTTTGGGCTTAAGATCGGATTAAGTCAGTACGTACAATTAATCGTACTTCTCCTTCCAGTCCGATATACACAGCGACACATAAGTCACTAAATGATATGATTCACAAAAGCCTCCTATTGATTTACCGCATCATTTAAAAATGGCGAACTACATTCAGAATCTTTATCGAATAAACACAGGAAGGGTAAATCAACTTTTTGTGCATATAGTTAAGCATAAGCAAGTAATATTCTTATAAAGAAAGTATTATAGCTTTGTAGACGACTAAAAAAACCATATCTACTCATCTATGAATAAAGCATATTGGAGCTTTGTGTTATAATTTTTTACGTATTCTGTTTCTTGTGTAGGACCTTCAGATTTTCACAGGGTCAACGTCAGAGGCATGATAATGTCGTTGCTGTCATTATTAATATGTTACTCGGTATTATACAGCTAGGCGCCAGCTATTATCAGACAGCTTTCATTATACCTTTTTTTTTCCTACAAACTTTTCCTCTGTCTAAAAATCCCATTGGTAGGTATTTGCGACAGGTGCAAATATTATTAACAATAGTAATCATATTGACGTTGGTAGTATACAAAGATTCAAGATTGACCTAACTTTTGTTTACTAATTATTTTAATAAAGCTTCTTCAATGGCGAGTTTGATACTTACCTAACTCTACAATTCCTCGATCCTAACTTTAGATTAAAGCATAAATGTAACCTACAAATTACGTAGAGATTATACGTAACAAATAAAATTATATAACTTTCAATAGAATAATTTTGAGCCACTTTTTTTTTTTTTGTTGGGAGAACATCCACTTTTCAATATCATTCTTGACCAGATAACTTGGAGTAAATAGTGATTTCTTTTTATAAACTTCCAAGAGATACATACTGAATATAAAGGGTTTTTAATGATATTGGGTATTCATGAAAGAGTTAGTTTTTTTATTATGGTGGAAAAATTTTAATAAGATGTCAATCATATTACAAAATTTCCAGTAATTATCACGTCCCTAAATATGATATAAATATTCGATTGCTAGATTGTTAATTCTAGGAGAAAATTGATTACGTACTTATTGAACTGTGTATAGCACTTACTTTTTTTTTTTTGTCTCGGGGGGGGGGGAGGATTTTTTTGCACGGGAAATAAAGTTTCCCCACAAAATAACAATATTAAAGAATGTCAATCCTAGATTTGATTGACGTGATATGTTGCTTTCTATATAATATAACATTATGAAGGTCCCCTCTCCCTCTCTCTCTCTCTCTTTAAATTTTTGATCATATCATGCTTCTCCTTCCCCTAACCTCCTTCATTTCTGAGAACTTGCTAATAATAATATTCCAATATATAGTAAAAAAGAACGAGTTTGTCATTCTGTTCTATAAGGTAAAAAAAACCAGAAACACATACATTGTTATATGGCAGTAAAAATACCATATAAACAGCGTCTTTACCTAATTCTCTAAATAACAAGTATTATATAGATAACTCAACCAATATGTAGTACTAGTGCTTCACAATCTTCTTTATTAATATATGGATTAGTTTATGTACTATTTGACGTGTATTGATTCGTTTCTTTTGAAAATGATATTTTTATTTTTTATTTTTTTGGTAATAAAAAGCCATAGTAATAGAAATCATAATGAAGAAAAATTATGGAAGTGAGTATTCTTAGTAATAAGATATTTTATGAGCATAATGTAGAAAATATACATACATAAATAATAATATTAACTAGAGATCCACCAGAATTTCAGTTAATTGTTCCTTTCTGACAAGCATATCTTTAAGCATTTTATCATGGCATTCATTTAGTACTTCATCAATTAAGTGGACACGTGTGTATTTCGTATAGTGAAAACGTTTTACCAGGATCACATTGCATAGCGTGCAATAATAAGGAAATATAAGTGTATAAACTGGCCAGATAAAACCATCTCAGCTGGAAAAAAAAGCAAATGAACAGATAATGCTTATAAATAAACATAAAATCAACTCCTAGCATGGAGAACTCATGCTTCGATCTTTTAATATATTTTCTTGTATTTGATGAATTGCTCGAGGCGTGCTTAATTGTTGATTTTGTCATTTTTCAGGGACCAGAATAAAAACTTACATCAGTATGATACCATGAATGTAGCTGACCTTAATTAAAAGTGAGTGATTTAAGCAACACATAACTGGATCATCTTACTCCTTGTAGTGAAATTTTGCCCAAACAATATTCTCAGACCCAATAATTACATCCAATAATAATACTTATATTTCGACCTACGGCATTCTCAGTATTTTGAACTCGACCTTTTCATATTTCATTGAGATCCCTGCTGTTGTTATTGCTAATATAATGTAAGATATATTGGATTGAGTAATACATAACACTCATCTCTCTTGTTTCATTTATGTCTAGAGACAACACTGTTGAACGTGTCTTCCAAAGGTAACTATCGTAATATTATTATTTTCTATATTAATAGATTTGTGGGAGATAATATTGGAATGGCTTAAACTTTTATTATGACCACTGCCATTTGCACATGATTACTTTTATTTTTATGGGTGTTTTCATTTGCGTATTGGGCATTCTACTTTTATTTACCATTGTTTTTAGGCTTTTTTTTTTTTTTACTAAAATAATATCTTTTACTTTTTCTCACTGAATCACCCAAATTCAAGTTCTCATGTGATTAAAAAATTAAAATGATAAAACAAAATGTACAATAAGTAACAATGATATATATATATATGAGGTATACTACTTTGTGTCTATAAAAACATCCATCCATTTGTCCAAATAAAAATTTAAGTATATATATAATTTTCCATCCGAATCATCCCGTCCCATTAAATATCTGATATACATAATATTAAGTGGTTTTGGCCTTGTTTACAGGTGGGTGTCCATTTGTTTTTTCCACTAACTTTTCAACCTCAAGAACATAACGTCTTGAAAATACCTCGATATAAAAACTTGCACCATTAAAGATACTTGCTGTAAACATAGCTATGAGAAAAAAGGTGTGTAACCAAAAACTCTTGTATAAAAAGTACGTGGGTATGGTTGTTACGACATTATATAAAAGTTGGAGGAGCATAAACATGTAGATCTTGTATTTGGCACCAAAAATAAAAGAAGCCTTTTGAATCAAACCACGACGTCCATGCGAGTCATCCAGTAACCATGAGTAGGAAGTCATACGTAAACCTGATTCAACCTTTTCCCGTCTTCGTACCATAATAAATACAAAATAAAGTGCTTGCCAAATCATGTAAGCGATCGTAGAAATCACCATTGTATCGCGGAAACTCATTTCATCTAAATCTTTGAGAGCGGGGAATCGAATGTCTCGATAAGCAGCACCTGATGTACTTGTCGTAGTACTACAACAATCTAATTCTGGAAGCCATCGAATGGTATATGTTACAAGGGGTGGAAAAATATGGATAAAGACAGATGTCACTTTATCCAATGAATGAAATACCAATGAGTTACGCCTAAATTAAAAAGGAAAAATGTCAGCTTAATACTATTGATGACAAAGACTTCCCTAGTCTATTGCAATATGAAAAAGAGGTAAATCCAACATAATCTCTCTCCCCCTTCCCTCCTTCCTAGCAATAACATAATATCAACATAACAATAAAAAATAAACATTCACGAGATGTGTTGTAGATACGCTACCATGTGATGATGGCCCAGGCAACGGGACCATTTGTAAGACAGTAAGTAGCAATAAAAAGGGATGTTGAAAAAGGGAAACACCAAAGAAATAACAACGTCATTGCATTAACAAAATAACATAAATCAAAGATAAAATAATGCCATTTCCGGACCTTGTAGATGAGGTAACGTAAGGATAACAAATAAAGTGATTGAACCGTGTAGTACAACGGAATCCACGTCGGTAAACGGGCAACCAAGGCAGGCGACACACACGCGTTACCCACACCTACAACAAATGAAATCTTGTCTCTCAAACGAACTGTCTTTGCGTCACGATTCATTCGTTCGTTAATAGAATCATATTGTTTTTTAAGCCGACTTTGAATTTTTTCACGTCGTTCTTCCAATCGTGTTGTTTGCATACGTATTTTATCTTTGGTCTTGTTAGTCCACTCACTAGACCGCGCCCGAAACTCGCGTTGTTTTTCGTTCAGTTGATGAGTGACTTGTTCAAGTGCTGCTGACAACATATCAATCATATCAAAATCGTTTTCTGAAACAAAATCAGCGGTTGTCCAACCGTCAATCATGTCAAGGTCATGTTCAAACTGAAGAAAATCTTCATCGGCAATGCTACTCGTAGGTGACCCAGTAAGTGAAGGCATTGTTTCTTCATTAGATGATGTTGGATCCATTTGCTTAGTATGAATGAAATTACAAATAGTTTTAAGTTTGTGTATATGTATATGAAATAAAGAAAAAGGTTTAATTTACAAAAGAGGGAGAGAAAAAAAAAACAAAGATATGGAAAAAGAAAAAGAAAAAAAAGAGAGAGAGAGAGGAAGGACGTTTTTTTTTTATCTTTATGTTAACTTTCAAAACGCACATGAATCTTTTTTTTTTTCGGATTAACCCAAGTTAGTGGGTCCCCGCACTATTTTTTTTTTTTTTTTTTTGCTTAATTTATTAAGGTCTTGTGAACAAAACAATAGTTTTTGTCAACAATGATAACCAAGAGTATATTACTATAATGAGATTATTTCTCATAACTGATACTGTTACTATGGAAACCAAAATTTTGTTTATCCATTATTTACGAACTTTTGATTCCCCCTGGAAACGTGGGTTATTATATTTTAACTCGTGGATAATTGATTACTCATTTCCACACAGTAAAAGTATATAAATAACTCAATCAACTACTGCATAGTTGATAAAAATATATATCAAATATTCCCTTTTAATATACAAGAGATTTGACATGAATATAAATATGCGCATAAGGATGAAAATAAAATAGTGATCACCCTATCTTTTTATTTTTATTATACTACATAGTATATACCTTTCCCTTTTTTTTTCTTTCTCCTCCTTTCTCCTCTCTTCAGTGACTTTGCTAATAAAAATAATAATAATTCATATACACCTATTTGTTACTATATATATTTATATATTGTCGCATCCTTCATTATAGTTTAATAATAATAATTAATATTCATGAATGAATGAAAATAACTAAATTATTATCTAAATGATAATAGAAAATATAAATGAATGGTGTAACTTACTAAGAAAATTGCACACTATAATATTATCTTTAAATATCAAAAGCAATTATTATTATTTTTGACGCGTTGTAACATTGTCATTATCATATGAAAACGATAATGCAAAAAAAAAAAAAAAAAAGATCTCCTAACGTGGTTTTCTTTAAATCGGAGCAAACGGAAAAAAAGAAAGACAAAAGTTAACAAGACGGACTTTTTCGTAAAAACAAAATGCACGGACATGAATTAAGAAGAACTCTCTTGTTTTAATAAGTTGATAAATATTGTAAAAGATGTTATATATATATAATCTATAAATTTCATATGAATGCAGGGTTTTTTTTTTATAAATTATTATATATTTATATGTTTGACACGAGTAATGTCATACTAAATAAGGTTATGAAATAAGTTGGTCCTCTTTTGAGATCTGAACACAGTATTAACTAATATGTTTATCCGAGATCGGGTAAAGCAATTTACGAATTATCGTATGTACTATATACCATATACATGATGTTATTCAATATAAAATATTTTACTACATAACAAACAACCTATGAACAACAAAATTTGGGCGTGAGATAATAAGTTATTATTATAATTGTTGTTGGGAAATTTAATCCACTTATTCAAAAAACACCAAAAAAAAAAAGCTACCCAACAATAGATCAAAAAAAAGATATTAAGCTTAGCCCCTCTTATCATGTTCCGAAGGGAGGATGAGGTATTTTATGAAAATAGAAGGAGTGTTAAAGAAACTTATTGTTTATAATAATCATTTTTTTTTCTTGTACTTCATCAAAATAAAGTAATCACGCTTTTTTTTTTTTTCGTCTTTCTCTCTCTCTTTTTTTTTTTTTTTCTTCTTCTTTCTTCTTTTACTTTTGCCTTCTTTTTTTTAAAAAAAACATCAACACAATATAAAAATAAAAAATAAGAAAAAAAAAAAAAGGAAATAGGGGTTCTTTCTTATCAATTCAAAACAAACTTTTATAAAACAAAAGGCCCTTTTTTTTTTCTCTTATATTATTATTATTATTCATATATAACTTGATATAATATCAAAACTATGTCACTCTTACAAAAATGGCTTTATAATTTTACTTATGATCTCGCATTATGGATTTTTAATCTAATGTTGGATATCTTTTTCCGAGAAGTACGACCACGAGGAGCACATAGAGTACCTAAAGAAGGTGCTGTCATTTTTGTTGTCGCACCTCATGCGAACCAAGTACGTTTCTTTATTTATTTTTTAAATTTAAATGTGGGAAAAAAAAATAGAGGTTCACGTTTATATATATATATATAGTTTGTCGATCCACTTATCCTAATGCGAGAATGTGGTCGAAGATCTTCAATGATTATTGCTGAAAAGTCAATGCATCAAAAAGCGATTGGTACATTTGCTAAAATGATTCATGCCAGTAAGTATATACTTTTTTTGGGAAACGAGTAAAAAAAAAAAGAGAAACATTAAATCAAGGAACGGAGAGTATGGGAGGATAGAGAAGAGAGTATATAATAATATTAATCTGAAACAAAAAAAAAAAAAAAATTGTTGTAGTTCCGGTTGTTCGTGCACAAGATTTAGCTTACCCCGGAAAAGGACGAATCCAATTATTGAATCGAAAATCCGAACCTTTACGTATCATTGGCATAGATACCCAATTTACAACCCAATTACGACCTCGTGATTCTATCACTTTACCTAAAAATGTTGGTAGAAGTGAAGTGGTTGAGATTATCTCAGATACTGAATTGATTATTAAAAAGGAATTTAAAGAACTCAAGGCTTTGGAATTATTAACATCGAATGATGGCACAATTTATAAATGTATGCCTCATGTGGAGCAGGACTCCGTATATCGTAATGTTCATGATCAATTAAACAAAGGACAATGTGTTACTATTTTCCCTGAAGGAGGTAGTCATGATCGCGCGGAATTATTACCATTGAAAGGTATTATATATAAATGATAATAATTCATCCTCGTTTAATTAGAATAATAATATTAATTTTTTTTTATCTATTTAGCTGGTGTCACATTGATGGCCTTAGGTGCTATGGCAAAATTTCCTGGATTAGATGTCAAGATTGTTCCAGTTGGTAATGTATACGATAATATTACAATATATATATATATATATATAATGAAAAATTAGAGTATGAGATAACTAATAAGTACAATTTTTATAGGTCTTAATTATTTTCATGCTCATCGTTTCCGTTCTAGAGCTGTTATTGAATTTGGTAATCCTATTTCAATTAGTGAAGATTTGGTTGAAAAATTTAAATTGGGAAGTGATGCGAAACGTGAAGCATGTGGGAAATTACTTGATACCATTTATGGAGCATTGAAAGCTGTTACAGTAAATGCTGGAAGTTTTGAAACACTTATGGTAAATATATAAAACGATAAGAGGGGGAGATAATTATCTTGTTTAGGGGATGAAGAGGAACATATGTACTTCATTTGACCATTTTTATTCATTTTTTTTTTAAAAAAAAAAACAATAGCTTATTCAAGCAGCACGACGATTATATAAACCTGCATATCGAAAAATGCATATATCTCAAGTAGTAGATCTTAATCGACGATTCTTGATCGGATATAATTTATTTAAAGATGATCCAAAAGTAATTGATTTACAACAACGCGTATTGGCTTATAATCAAATGATTAAATACCATGGTATCAAAGATCATCAAGTGTCTAAAACTGATTTGGGTGGAAAACGAACTGTAGCACTTTTGATGGAACGTATTTTTATTCTTACTCTTCTCACATTATGGGCTTTCCCAGGGTAAATATTTAATATATATATATATATATGTGTGTGTGTGTGTATGTGTGTGAAAATAAATGATGAAATAATATGAAAAATTTAATTAATTTCTTTTTTTTTTAGAGCAATTCTCAATCTTCCTGTTGTCATCGTTGCTAAAATTATAAGTCATAAAAAGGCCAAAGGTAAAAATTTGTATTAAAATAGAATGGGATGAAAACCATGTTATTAATCTTTTTCACTATTATGTATAATATTATTTTATTTTATTAGCTGCTGTAAAAGGTTCAACTGTCAAGATTGCTGGTCGTGATATTTTAGCAACATGGAAAATACTTGTTGGTTTGGTTTTATTACCCGCATTATACGCATTTTACAGTTTCATCATGTTGGTCGTTGTATTACAAACAAGTTGGGATATTAAATGGAAACTTATTCTTCCATTAGCTACGTGGACATTATTACCATTTGTATCGTATGCAAGTCTTCGTTTTGGAGAAATTGGTCTTGATATTCTCATGTAAGTTATTTTTATTATTATTACATTGTTTTAAAACCTGGTATGATTTTATACTATTCTTTTGTTAAACAAACAAAAAAAAAATGATTTTATAGGTCGTTACAACCACTTGTTATGTCAATTTTAGATCCAGATGGAGCTGAAATTTTAAGAAAGAATCGTGAAAAATTATCTCATGATATAACGGAATTAATTAATGAATATGGTCCCAAAGTATTTACTGATTTTGATGGTAAGTAAGAGAAAGAGAAAGTGTGTGTGTGTGTGTGTTTTTTTTTTAAAAAAAAAAAAGATAATCCACAAATTCGGCATTTGACATGTGTTAATCAACAAATAATTTATGAATCTCACATTTTTATATTTATATGATTAATTGTATGAAACATTTACTATAATTATAGCTGATTACATTTCACGAGCTACTGCGGCTACATCTTCATCATCAGCAACTCTATCATCACTCAATAAACGACCAGCACCTGTTCGACGTACAAGTTCAAGTAGTTTTATTAATTGGTCATCAGCAACACCAAGTAAATTACCTAAAATTGCCAGTGGATTCTTTCAACAAGCTGTTCGTATGGGATTGGATGATAAGAATATCTTTAATTGGGGTCGTATAGAAGAATCATCCGATATGGATGATAATTCATTTTATCTGGGACGATTTAATGGAAGCTTGACACCAACATCAAGTCGAAGTCGACGCGGATCAGCAAGTGAATCTGATTCTTCTTTAAAACCTCGTAGTCGTACAAGTAGTTTTGGTGCATCAGCTAATATGGATGGATTCCGTGTTGAAGGCATGACAACCATAGGAGAGACAACAAAATCAATTACAACAGCAACAGAAGAGAATAATAATTTTAAACAACGACCTTTATTTAAAATTGAAGATTATGATGAAATTTCAGCAGATAATTTACAAGTGAATGGTATAAAAAAGAGAGTAGTAGAGGATGAAGGATATGCTGGTGATCGTGAAGAAGAAGATCAACCTATTGAGTTTAACAAAAAAAATTAAATAAAAATACCCCATACATACACACGACACACACACACACACACACACACACACATACTTTCAAAACAATAAATAATAATAATAATATATAAATTATATATAAATTATATTGGATTTTCTTATTTAAATGTTGAGGGAATCATAGTAATTTCAAACATTAAATGTTATTAGGATATAAAATATTGTATACTATTGTTTTTATTTCTTCTAGTTCATGTGAAACAAAAACTTCTTTACTATCAGTTATTAACTCGACTGCTTCTTGAGGCAAAAAAAAAAAAAAAAAAAAAAAAAAAAGCTTGGATCGTATGAGAACTGTGTAATTATAGTTATGTTGCACATAAAGAGCTTATGTGATATGCTTAAGCAAGGCGAATCATTGAGAAACTCTAAATGTGGTAAGAGTTAGATAATGGTTGTACGTATCTTATAATATAATTATACTATTCGTAGTAGTATAGAAATAATTTACATTATACATACGACGCATACGAAAAAAAAAAACAGAATAGCAAAAGCTAATAGGTATTATTTATACGCTGGTTGCATATTAAATTTTAAAAGTAGTAAAAATACGCAACGAGAAATATCATACGTACGTAATTTTATTTTTTTGTTATTCTATCTTATTTTAAGTCGTGAAAATGTATTTTCAAATATCCAATATTCAAATAATAGATGATTCCTTCAAATTAAAAATATAATCGAGATGATTTTTTTTCATTCATGGTAATGGATGCTGTTGTTTTGCATAATCAAAAATAACTTATTATAACATTTATGCATTTCAACACTATTTCTTTTTATACTACGTACCTCTTTTAAAGAAAGATTATATTATATTTAAAACTACGTAAAGGAAAGCTATAAAATAGGAATCAATCCAGGCCATAGGCTAACATAAAAAAAAGCTCACTTATATTCTTTTTAACGGATCATCAATATTATAAATTCTTAACTTTTTTTTTTTTTTTGTTTTTCTTCCCAAAAAAAAAAAAAAAAAAAAAACCTGAGGATGGTGACAGTAAGGGGGTCTGTGCTTTTTCGGAGTTGCCTTGTGAAACCATTGGTGACATTGAAATATTTTGGAATCGGTATAGACGAGATTGAAGTACTTCTTTTTAATCATTTCAAAACTTTTTCCTTTTTTTTTTATCATTCCCTTTATAATTTATTCATGCAAAACTTGTTGCTAGGCAACAATCACATGCCCTCTGTATTTGAAATCAATTTAAAAACAAGTCATATCACTACGGAAATTCAAAATTTTGATAACGGTCACGGAAAAAAAAAAGTTATAAAAAGGGGTAACTTTTTTTCCCTTTTTTTTTTCTTCATCGTGTCTGTGAGATTTTTTACTCCTTTTTTTCCCATTGCACGTTAAATATTCATGGGGAACATAAAGAGCGTTCTTTTGAGCTTTTTTTTTCTTTCTTTGATTTTCCTTTTATTTTGCCCTTTTTTTCTCGTTAAAGGAATAACGGAGCAAAATAAATAGGTAACAAATATAATAAGTAAATGATAAAAAAAATAATAATAGGCCTAATAAATTCATTCTTATTGGTCATATAGAATTTTTATATTTTTATATTTTATAATGGTAACAATAAATGCAAGAACATATATTGTTCTATTAAACGAATTTATACACAGTTCTTCTTCTTGTGTCATTTAAGAATACATGCTTTATGTATGTCTAAATGTTTACAAAACAATTGACTCGATTGAATTACTCTTTTATAACATGCTTTAAAAAGAGACATTTACTTTATTATAGGTTTTACTATAGAGGAATCCCCTCCATTCCAGCCTATTTATTTGTTTTCAAAACTAATACGTATAATAAAGAAAAAACAAGCAGGTATTCTTTTTTTTTTTTTTTTGAAAGAATATTAAATTTGCCTTGAACCGTCGACAATGCAAAAATAAATAACATTAAGAAAAAATAATATATGGATATCTGTTCAATTGGTTCTATTACTTTGAAATGTGTTCACCCAAAGTTCAAAAAATCTTTTTATTATTCCAAAGGTTTTATATAGCATTAGAAAAAAAAAAGTAGCTTTTTGCATGACGCGACAAACTCTATTTCCCTAATGTAACACTGAAAACCAAAGTATAAAATATCATTGTCATGACAACTATTCCTCTTCTGTTTCTAATTAGATAATTGTTATCTTATATACGTAGTTCATCAATTATTGTATATAATAGTATTCGCTCTTGTATACAAACTATATTGTTCGATGAAGGACTCATTCTATTTAAAAAAAAAATTTCATTGATAAATAAAATTTTAATGTCATATCGATGTACAGTACGTACAAAATAAACTTTTATGAGAATTCGTTTGAAATCCACATGGGGTGCATAATAATAAAATACAAAATCATTCTAAAAGCATCGATTCAGATTCAATGAGTTTATTCGGAAGAAAATAATTTATGATATAATATAAATATTATATATTTCAAGATACCCGAGTATTGTATCGTGTACACATAAAATAATACTCTTTTTTTTTTTTTTTTACCACGACTCTCAACTTAAAAAATGATCTTTGTTTTCTTATAAAAAAAAAAAAAAACAGAAAGTTTAATCGCAACCATGGAAGTTTTTGCGCAGCTAATCTTACCAAAAATTTTTTTTCCGATTCTTCCTTTTGTACAACCTTGTCTGTTACCATAACAACTAACAAAGAATAGGGTTTGTCAAATTACTATTTGTGAATAATACGCGTTCTTGTAAAAAAAAAAGATAAAAAAAACATTCGCACACACACACACACACACACAAAATTATCGCATATCATTATTATTCTATCGAGCACAGATCTTAATAAACAAAAAAGGTGTAGAAGAAAATATTTCTAAATTCTTATGGGGCAAAAAAAAAAAAAAAAAAAAAGAATTTAATGAATAATTGAGATCTTTTTTTTTTTTTTCTTTTTCTGTAAAAAAAAAAAACCAGCATGAGTTCCCCAGTCTGTTCACATGACTAAGAAAAAATAATAATAATAATGATAATGATGATGTATTGTTTTTTTTTTAATCAAGTTTTCTGTAAAAGGATGTTATCAATTCTATCATCAGTTAAGTTATAGTTTTTATACTATGTACACAAAAATAAGAAAATACAGTGTTAATCAATTCTAATCAATGATAATATAATGTTATTCTTAATCAAGGATATTTTTTGATTTTAAAAGTACGTACCAAAATGATAGACTTTTAACACGAGTTTTTTCTTTTCTATCTTTTCTACTTTGGGGTATTTCCGTTTCTTTTTTGTTTTATTATCATTCATATTATCAACCTATGTATTTTATGATAATCAAAATAAAATAATTCATTTTCAAAAATCAGAGCACACATATTAACCTCCCCCTCCCCCACATTAGTTAAATAACTTTAATTTGTTGAATAAAATAAAAAAAAATTGTCATCTACGTAAACAATTTAGTATTAGTTTTTTCTGTAAAGAAATATTTAGAATGTAGAAATTATAGGATGGTAAAAGATTAATAATTAACGATGAGAATTTTCTATTTTACTGGTCACAGCATAAATCAATTTTTTTTTTTTTTTTGGCTTTGACGCATGGTATTATGTTATTGCTCTCCCTCTATATTTTAATTGGGGGGGGGAGGTTGGAAGTAGGAAGAGCAAGTTTTTAGTTACACAAAGTATATATACAGGGTCTCTCCCAGACCAATATGGTTAATTAAAACCAACTTTGAATTAAGTAAAAAAAAAAAAGCAATTTGATCTGGATCCTAAGATAAATGATTATCATGAGCAACAGTACCTCACATTTTGTACTTCATACTTAGTATCTCTTTCTTTTAAAAAAAATGTTCAGTTTAAAAGTAATTAATATAATAATAATTACTCAATTTTATTGTTATTATAAAGTTGTTGTCCTGTAAGGTTCAGATTTCTTTCCTCCCCCTTTACTTCTTATTATGGTATGATTAATAAGAAAAAAAAAATAAGTATAACGTTACGTTATATTACATGTAAAGGGAGAAATACATGTTTCTTTTTTTTATTTATTTATTTATATTATGTATAATAACAAATAACTATTTATATAATATATATATATATATATATATTGACAAAATGATATAAACTAGACACTATTTCTTTATCTACAACAACAGCGCACATAAAGAGAAAAAGAGAATAAATGAATCAAATAAGAAAGTGAAAAAAGAATAAGGGGAGTAATGAAGTTAAAATGTTTATATATGCAAGGAAGAAAGGATAATGATAATTATTATAAAAAAAAAATGATAATGATGAATAAATGAATATGATGTTGAAAGGGAGCGGTTAAAAAATGTAATGTAATTATTATTATTATTAGTAGTAGTAGTATTATAATTATAGTTTGGGCCATTACTGGTTGAAAGTTGTAGTAACATTGGCACTTGTAGTAGTAGTAGTAGTAGTAGTAGTATGAGTATCATTGATTGGTGGTGAATTCCAAAAAACAGTAATTTCACCATCACCTATAGATGAATGTGAACTATTTGCAATACTATGTTGAGAATTCCAACTTTCTGTTCTTAATCTTCGTTCATTGGGTTGTAAAGGTTGTAATGTATCCAATTGTTCTGTTGCTTCTACTTGTTCATCTCGTCCTTGTCGTTGATTATCTGAAATAATGGTACGAACAGATGTTTTTCTAGTAATACCATTTTCTTTTCTTGTAATTGTATTAATGCGTACCATAGTAGGTCGTGCATAGACAATAGGTATGGCTTCTCCTTTTGTTTTTTGTCGTTGTAATGTTTTAGAACCTAATGATGCTGATCTTGATAATCCTTGTTTTTTATTAACAGAAATAGCTCTTCTTAATTGAACTCGATCTTCACCTTCATCTTCATCATCATCATCATCTTCTTCTTCATTATTAAAATGATTACGATAAAGAGTTGGTTTTATTTCTGAACGTTGATGATCATATTTTGTTAATTTGACAGAAGAAGATCGACTCATCATTGGAGGTGGTGGACGAATAAAAGAAGATGCTGAAGATGAAGATGATATTCCAGAAAAAGATGTTGTAGTAGATGGAATTAAACTAAGTGATTGACGAATGGTAGTAGGCGATGTCATGGTAGTTGTAAATGTTGAACTCGTAGGTGGTGGTGAACTAGGTGTTGTAGTAAGTCGAGGAATTTGAAGTGTATTACCCATAAATACAGGTGATTGAGGAGAAGGTGGTGCTACCTCCTAAATAATAATAATAATAATATATAAATATATTTATCCTATTTCTCCCCTCCCCCCTCCCCCAAGAAAAAAAACCCTCATACAATATTTCCAATAAATATTAATAAATTTACCTTTGGCCAAAAAGTTGTATCTGTTGGTAAAGTAGCAGTTGCAGGTAATACAGCAGCAGCTGGAGGAGGTCCTAATGATTTATTGATATTTTGAATAGTAGGAACACGTTCTTCTAATCGTTTTTCTTGATTATCAAAACCTTGTTGATGTTCTTCTTCTTCTTGTTGTAGTTGTTGTTGAGTACGTCGTTTTCGTTTAAAATAAACCAAACCAGCAATAGCTACAACAATAACTGCACCTACAACTAAACCCGTTGTTAAACCAGCAATTAAGCCTGTTTTATCTTTATTACTCGTATTTGTTGAAGAAACAAAAGTGGTTGTGTCATTGGCATTATTATTAATACTGTTATTATTCATATTATTCGTATCTCCATGGGTCGAAGTCGTTGAAATACCCAATGAAGCTAAACTAACACATTGAGAAACTGGACATTCACCACATTTTTTCATCACGTCCAATATACAACGTTGAGAAGAAGAACAAGTAGGTATACATTGAGGTTTACAATGGGAAGGTTGACATTCATTTCGTTTTTTTATCAAGTTTTTTCGTTGTCGTAATTGTTGTGGTAGTAATTGAGGTCGTAATCGAGTAGGTAATCGTGCAATTTTTACTATATGTATAATAAAAAATAAAGTTATTTTCAGGTGACCTTTTTTTTTTTTTTTTTTTTTTTTTTTTTACCATCAGATGTTGACATGACGAATAATAATAATATAATAAATAATATATGATAAAATAAAAGAAAAATAAAATAAAATAAAATAAAAAAAAAAACAGACTAAAACGTTCTAGGTACTCTTTCTAGAGGAGGGGATAGAAACACCTAAAAGAGTCTATTGCTCGACTCAGCCTCTCTCCCTATTAAAAAATAATAATGGATCCACATCAACGCTAAAAAAAAATAAAAACACTCCGCTCTATGTTAAAATATACACTCAAAAAAATATATAACTTTAAGACCTTTTTGTGTCTATTTAATGTTTCAATTCTTTTTGAAACATAAGTCTTCATAGTTTTTTTTTAAGCTAAAGAAGAGTAGTTTCAAGTTGTTCGATCATTTTTGACTTATTAAAATAGTATTAACTAATTATAAAATCCATTGTAACACAAAAAATGGGCCCGAACGTTTTTTCAATAATGCAAAGAAAAGAAATAAGAAATAAGAAATTTGGAGTTTAACTCTTTTGTAAATAATAATAAAAAAAAAGTCCGCTTTTTTTTTTTTTTATTATTATGCTTTCCCCAGATTTCCCTTTTTTTTTAAAAAAAAAGATTTATCGATAAGCAATATAGGGTATTCACATTTAAAGTAGTACCAAGTAGTAGTTCATAAAAAGTTATTGTTATCGATTATTATTATCAAATATTTTGAAATCCATATGTAAAATCCATGTGATCTTTACACAAAAAACTATAATATTTTATTCTATATATATAAATGATTGATTGTGATTATATGTTGATGGATATGACGACAACTACATCATTATAATTTACATATCTAGTATATATATTATATATATATATATGATTATTATCGTGATTTCATCTTGATTATGACATACTAATTCTCCTTAATAAACAATATAATCAAATCGGAAATAACTACTACTTTTGAATTTTTTCAAATCGATAATGTTGCATATCATTGTTTATACAAGTGTTATGGATGTGGGAGGGATTAATGGATGGGTTTTTCATAGAATTATTATTTGGGAAGAGTTTTAGATGGGGGGGGTTAATGTTATCCAAAACTTATGGTTTTTTTTTTTTTTTTTTTGCGGCGCGAGTTTACATTTTTTTTTTCGATGATGATCTATTCAGCAAAATAAAATAAAAAAAAACTCCATATCTTGGGGGGGGAGAAGCGAGTCGGACTTGAGTTATTCACATTGAAAAGAAGATCTCCCATTTTTAGGACCGGACCAACATAGTCATCGTTCGGGTATAATGTCGGTTTGACCGGAAACATGATACTTCTTCTTTTCACACAATAAAAAATTTACCTCGGTAACTTTTTTTTTTTAGCCCAACAGATAAAAAAAAAAAACTCAGATTAAAAAAAAGAATAGATTAGAAGAAGTGTCTATTGTGTTGTGTGAAACGACCCATCCTGAGTAACTGTTTTCTGTAATGTATAATGTGGATTCTATCGTGAGAAAACCAAAAAAAAACTTAATCCATGAGAAACTCTTTCTTAAAAAAAAAAAAGTAGTACAATAATATAGAGAGTGTAGAGAAGGAAAGTTGGAGAGGTGGGAGGGGGGTGATAACTATTACAGGGAAAGGGGAGGGGTTGTAGAAAATAAACCTTGATGTGAAGGAAGGGTTGTAGAATTCACAAAAAAAAAAATATTAATCAATTCCCATATCCATTCATCAACCCATTTAATCGATAAACTCGACCCCATGTGTGTGTGTGTGTGTGTGTATCATTATCTGTTTTTTTTTTATGATTATTATGTTATGATGCAGTTTTTTTTTTCTGTGTACACCTAAAAAAAAGAGGGGTCTCTCTCACTCATACTTTTCACACACAAAAAAAAAAAAAAAAAAAATCACCCGCAGCTAATTATTTTTTATTATTTCTGTCCCTTCCGTTTTCTTATCAAGTTTGATCCACACTTAAAATTTCATGCGTGACTTACCAGGAAAAGAAAATCAGATCCCCTGGTTATTTTTCTATTATGGCTCTGTTTTTTCTGGCGATTTGACCAGATATGTTATCCAAATATAATTCTACTCCCCCATGACGAAAATACACCGTGTCAAAGAAGTTAAAAAAGGTAAATTCTGTACTTTTTTATTATTATTATTACTATTTTACCTATCAATAATTATCATTTCCTTCCGAAACTTGTTTTTTTGCTAAAAAAAAAAAAAAATATAAATACCCCCCCATCCCTTCCATTCTATTCTTTATTTCTACATCTTAACAATATTTCTTTTATTATTATAATTGTTACTATAACAACAACAATAACAATAACAACAAGTTTAAATAAAAACAATGACTATTGAATATATTACTCTTAATCCTTCTTCAGATCGTATGCCATTAATTGGATTTGGATGCGCCAAAATTGATCCTGAACAAACTGCTGAAGTTATTTATAATGCTATCAAGGTTGGATATCGTTTATTTGATGGAGGTTCCAATTATTATAATGAAAAACAAGTCGGTGATGGTATTCGTATGGCTATCAAAGATGGTTTAGTTGAACGCAAAGAATTATTTGTCATTTCTAAACTTTGGTGTACTAATCATGCCAAGGAACATGTGCGTATGGCTTGTAAAAAGAGTTTGGAAGATTTGGGTTTAGATTATGTTGATATGTATCTCGTTCATTGTAAGTTATAAAATTAAATATGCATATATATATATATATAATATGATTAATATGATTACTTATAACATATATTTATATTGCATTAGTTCCCGTTGCTCTTGAACACGTTCCCTTTGATGTAAAATATCCTGCTGGATGGACTCAACCTGGTGAAACTCAAGTTATTCGTGCACGTACTCCTATGCATGTTACTTGGGCTGCTATGGAAGCTTTAGTGGATGAAGGTCTTGTACGTAACATTGGTATGTCCAACTTTAATGCACAATTAATGATGGACTTATTATCTTATTGTCGTATTCCTCCTGCCTTATTACAAATGGAAGCGCATCCTTATATGCAACAAGAAGCTTATATCAAATGGATTCAAAAACAAGGTATTGCTGTTACAGCTTATTCTTCTTTTGGACCCGCCTCTTTTGCTGCAGGTGGTTTAAAACATGCCAAATCGGTTGAACCTATCTTTGAAAATCCAGTTATTAAAGAAATTGCTGCAAAATACAATCGTGCACCTGGTCAAGTAGCTCTTCGTTGGTCAATCGAACGTAATGTGGGAGTTGTTCCTAAAAGTACAAGTATTGCACGTATGAAAAGCAATTTAGATGCTTTAAATTGGAAGATGGATGAAGAAGATATTCAAGCTATTAATCAACTTGATATGGGTCTTCGATTTAATGATCCAATTATTAAAGGTTGGGATTTACCTATTTTCTTATAAATCATTTTTTTAAAAATCATGATTTTTCTGTCTCTCTCTCTCGCTCTTATTCATTCCATACATTCATATATACACATTATAACCTTTTTTTTTCCCTCCCCTTCTTGTAAATCCCTATTTACAAGTCAATACTAACAAATAACAAAAAAGTAACTCATTTACCACTTTTGGAATTCGCCTTATCTTTCCCAATCTCTCTCTCTCTCTCTGTTCTTATAACATAACATATCCCCCCCCCCTTTTCCATATTCTTATTATTCATTATATAACCTTATCTCATTCAGTTTACTATTATTATTATTACTCTCTCTCTCTCTCTCTCTCTCTCTCTATCCTTTTTTTTTCATTATCTTTTTTTTTGAAAAAAAAAAAAGTTTTATAGCATTTTGTACATTTCAGAAATAAAGCATGTTTTTATATATATATATATTTCTTTGTTGTCTTCTTTTTTTTTGTTTATATTTTTTTTTTTTTTGGTGATATCATAACACATTGTATAATTAATTTGTTCTATCATTTTCTAAAATCCATCGGATAATTAACTGTATATATATTTTTTTGATATTACGAATAAGTAAATGGGGGTGGGGGGGGATTTTAATGATAAATGATGACAATGTTTGGTTTCCCTTGGCAACAGTATAAAACTTAATAATATAAAATGTTTATATACGAAATCAACTTTCTTACGTACTTGGAAATTTCTACCTTCAAATAATTAAATATACATTGACCTTACGTACGTGGACATGAAACTTGAATTTAAATTATATTAAATGTATCACTTTTCTTCTAGGGTAGGAGGGGGGGTGTTTAGGTGTTAAATTACTTTTTTTCAATCAAATTTGTAATGAAGTATATATATTTACCCTCGTCGTAATAATAATATATTGAAAATAAATTATTAATCCCTTCTTTCCAAAATATTAGCCAAAGTTGCATAAACTGCGGAGTCGAAAAAGAAATGCGATTACATAACCAAAAAATCATTATTATTGTTTATTGTTTATTTTTTATTTTTTATTTAATGAAATGATGAAAAGAAAGTAATCTATAAGTTTCCAAGATCTTCCCAATCATCGGAAGAATTTTCACCAATGAGATTTGTAGAAGTATCATTATTATTAGTAGTAGTAGAAGTATTGTTGATTGTTGATGGAGTTATAGTGGTTGTAGATGGGAGTGATGACGATAATGTTGATTTTTCTTTTACAATAGGTTCTTGATCCCAAGCATCTTCTGAGGATGATGGAATAGTTGATTTTTCTTTTATAATAGGTTCTTGATCCCAAGCATTTCCTGATGATGATGATGATGCTGTTGTCTCTTTGGCTACACGCATCCAACCTTCATCTGAAGAAGTAGATGATAATGCATCAAAAATATTATTGGATGCTGATTGTCGTCCCTGGTGTTGTTGTTGTTGTTGACTTTGTTCATCTTGTTGAAGAAGAAATTGTTTTCGTTCAGTCCAAGTAATTCTTCCTTCCTTATCAACCCAACAACAATCGACACGCGCTGCATTTCCACTTGTAGATAAACTATCTTTTGCTTTCTTTTTTAAATGCCAAACAACTTGTTCCTTTTCTTCAATTGGATATTGATCCAAATTTGGAATCACCAAAACACCATCTGAATCCGTTAACCATTCCAAAGTAAATTTCAAATTTTCACCAAATGCACTTGTTAATTCTATATCCAATTCTGATTGAATAAGACCAAAGGCAAGATCTGAAAGACATAAAGCATTCACAGGTTGTTTGGGTATGGAGAATTGTTTGATGGCATTCGGATGTGGAGGTCGATTCATAGAAGGATGATGTGCAGCCAAAGATAATAAAGGAGAAGGTATACGGGTACGACCTAATGTTTTTCGTAATATAACATTACGATAAGGTTCAGGATCCACTGCTTCAGTAGCAACATTAAAATGGATACTATAACGATGAATGAATTTTCGGAAACTACTTTTCATAGGTTTACAATGAAGTACTTGTTTGGATGAATCATTGATAAAATCGATCAACATTGTTTCCATTTGTTTGCACCACCTCATATTTTCGAGATAGAAATCACATAATGTTTCATCATAATAACCCAATTCGTCTGATGTCGGGATCGGATTTTCTCCTCCTCCTATAATAGGATTATTGCTGCCACTACCCGAAATAGCAGCCGATGAGGCATTGATTGCTGGAGATGTTGTGTCACGTTCAATTTCAAGAGCAGATGCTAATCGACGATTTCTTTCCACCTTGGCACAAAAATCATTACAATCCAATTCACGTTTGGATCCCATTGTTTCATTTGTCGCGTGACACGGAACTTGAAGTGCGTTTTGACCACATTTACAAGCTACTTGAATCATGGTTTGACAAGGTTGATCCTCTGGACAAGTGGTTGTACCATGACATTTTGAATTACATATATGACCACATTTCATTCGTTTACCATTACAAAGTTGTGTGCAAGACTCTCCTTCTGCAATACAAGGACCTGAATGACATGTCTTAATACAACGATGACGACCACAATTAAGAGGTTTTTCACAAATTCGACCACAACGAGGGGATTCTCGATAACAAGGAACATTTTTCAATTCGGTCTTGCCACAAACACATTTTCTTGCTACTAACATCACACAAGGTGGACATGGTTCACTATCTGCATGACAAGGATGTTGTACGAGTCTCACGTGACCACAAGGTGCTTCACGAATACATGAATGAGGACATGGAGGTAATTTGGTACCACAACGTACAGGGGGTTCTAAACGTGTTCTTCCACAATGACATGTCACTTCATCAAATGTTGCTTCTATATTTTATTTATTTTAAAAAAAGACAATTATATATGTTAGTCTCTCACAGTAACATTATAATCCCAAAAAAAAAACTTAAATTAATTACCTAAACAAGGTTTACAACGACCCTTATGACATGGTTCTTTACATTCATGAATACCACAAGATAATTTTCGTCCACATATTTCAGGACAATCATGAACAGTTCCAGTATAACGTATAGATTGTTTTTTACCACCTTTTTGTTTAGTAGCAGGACAACATTGTAATTTACATTGATGACGACCACAATTACGCATAGAACGACACACTTTATCACATAAAGGAGGTTCACCTCCTGCTGCTTCACAAACACTTGCACACGTTGCTTGGAAAGTTGATGAGTGACATCGACAAGAGACTTGTACTAATTCTTCACAAGGAGGACAGTCACCTAAATGACATGTTTGATTACAGGTATGACCACAAGGTAATCGTTTAGCACATGTAGATGTACATGTAGGTATAGGATCTGTACAAGAAGATCGATTCTTGACATCATCTACTAATAAAGAAGAAATACTCGTTGATCCACATGGACATGTGGTAACAATAGATGGATCATATGGACAAGTCACTTCTTTGGTATCTTGAGGATGACATTTCTTCTGACATCGATGCTGACCACATGCAAATGGTCTATAAATAAATAAAAGTATTAAAACACAAATTTCATTCGTTTCTCTTTTTTTTTTTTTTTTTTTTTTTTTTGTTTTCTTTAATTACCTATTACAAATATCTTCACATTCATAGTAACCAAGATGATCACCACTCATAATACCACGTCCACTACCACAAGTTCCTTTACGATTTTCTTTACCACAATAACACAATTGTTCTTCTTGAATAGAACATGGTTTACATAAACCTAAATGACATTCATCTTCACAAAAATGTTTTTCACATCCAAGTAATTCATTACATTTTTCTTTACAAGAATATCCTCGTACTGTATAATCCGTATCAATACAACGTGTTTGTCGAGAATGTTCACCACAAAAACAAAACATAACAGGACCCATTGCATTACATGGTGGACATGGTCCTGGATGACATGGTCTAAATTATTTATTACAAATTTTAGTTTTAAAAAATGTCTTCTTTTTCACCTTTTTATCTTCCACAAAAAAAAAAAAAACAGATATATACTTACAAGGTACATTCATGTGGACAATTTCGACTCTTTTTACATAATTGACCACAAGAATGAGGTGTCAAATATCTACTTTGATCTGGATTACGTTGTTTTCCACAAAAACAAATATAATCTTTAGGTATGGCTTTTCGTGTATGTTGACAACCTGGACATCTCCATGATGTAATCGGTTTATTTGTTTCAGTTTCTAAAATATAAATTATTTTTGAATTTAATTATTTGGAATTTTAATTATGTGAATTCATCATTTTATATATATATATATTATATTTTTACCTTGAAGTGATTTACTTGCCCATTGTTTAATACATGATAAATGAAAAACTGCCCAACAACAATCACATGACCAAGTTTGATGTCCTTGACGAACTATATCCCAACATACCATACATTCATAAGATGCAGTTCGAAGATCTTGTGAAAGACTACTTGCTAAATCTTTTGGATCAATTTTCTTTTTATTTTCATTATTATTTCTTCGTCTAGGCCGTTTTCCTTTATCTCGATTATTAGAAGAGGATGGTTGTTGCTGTTGTTGTTGTTGTTGTTGTTGTTTTTGACTCTCTTGTTGTCCAATAGTGTTATGGTCTTCACCGTCATTATCACCTGTGGTTTCAGTAAGTTGACCCTGAGCGCGATTCTTTGTAAATTTTGGATTACGTCGAACAGGTGTATTATTATTACTATTATTACTCGTTGATTCACCATTTTCATTGTTCGTAGTAGTAGTAGCATTATTACGACGTTGCTGACGATTTCGTTTTTGTTGTTGTTGTTTCTTTTTTTTATCAACATTATTATTATCACCTCCTTGTTCCGTTTGTCGTTGTTGTTGTTGTTGTTGTTGTTGATTTCCACCTTGATTAACAGACTGATCCTTTTGTTCTTTTGTTACTACTGATCCTTGTTGCTGTTGTTCATTTGACTTGTTATTATTCCTTTTACGAGGACGTCGATGTTTTTTGGAAGCATTATCCGTTGTTTCACTAGTACTTTCTGTTCTACCAACAGTACTAGGACCCGGTGTAGAATCGTTTGTTATTGTAGTAGTAGCAGTAGTAGGTTTATCGGATTTAGGTTTTCGTTTTGAACGATTATTTTTTTTGTGACTTTTATCTTGTTCAGGAGAACATTGTTGTTGCTGTTGAGAATTACTAGCTATATTAGTAGTATTATCCTTTGTTGTTGTTGTTGTTGTTGTTGTAGCAGTATTAGTAGTATTATCACCACCCATAAAAAAAAATGTCTTTATATTGTTAAAAAGAAAAAAATTGGTTGACAGGAGTTTTTGAAAAGCAGAGGAGTATTTATAGTCCAAAAAAAAAAAAAGAAAAAATCATTTCCCGACTGACTGAAACAAGCTGCCGCAGCAAAATCAACCGCAGTAAATAAAAAAAAAGGCGTAGTAAAAAAAGTTATTTATTATTTCACAGTTCCAATTTTTTTTTTTTTTTTTTTACTAATCTCTTGCCCTTCGATATTTTGCCTAATATATTGATTAATAATTATATGATGTGAATAAGCTCTGATTCACCCTACCCTTCCCCACCACCACCACCATAAAAAGAAAGTGATTCTCTGTTAATTATTACCTGATAATAACCAGTATAATATCCACTATAATACCATGCCATAATTAAATTTGTAAATGCTTCATCTATAACAATAATAATGATTTTAAGTTTATATAACACTATTTCAAATATATATGAATTCTAGTAATAATTAATTTTTATTTTTACCTTCTCCTGGAATGGATTGTGGTACAGGAGGTGGAGGTGGAGGACCTGTCGTTTGTGGATAAGGTTGTTGTTGTTGCTGTTGGTTATAATAGTAATAATTATTATAATCATTATATTGTTGCTGTTGTTGATCTTGATCTTGGTATTCTTCAGTTGTTTGTTGTTCATTTTCCTCATATTCATTTTCTTCTTCTACTTTTTCTACTTCTTCAGAAGCTTTATTTTTAGTTGTTTTATTTGGTACTACCAGAGTATTATCATTATCATTTTGTTGTTTATTCTTTTCTTCCTCTTCTTTTTGTTGTTGTTGTAAGTCAAAAGATACTCGTTTCCGTTTCATACCAGTAACAATATTTTCCTCATTTTGTTCTTGTTCTTGTTGTTGTTTAATCCTACTATTTAAATTATAAGTAAAATACGTGACTAAAAGAGAAAATCAAATTATTCATTTTTTTTTTTTTTTTTACCTTGATGAAATAGGACGTTTTTTTGGTGCGGGTATTAATATGGCTGGATTTTTTTCTTCCTTATCATGATAACTCTATATTAGTTATATATTATATTATTTTCAGTAAAGTTTTATCTTTTATATATAATAAAAAAAAATTATTACCTACTTTATATCCTTTCAATGAAGCATCCCAATAGTCAATTAATTCTGTATCTTGCCATACATCTTCATTATCATTCTATATATTTTTTTTTTGGTTTCACGTAGAAGGTTCTAGATAATGAGTAAAAAAAAAAAAAAGAAATCTATTTATTTCTTCCAAATTAAAATAATACAAACTTGATATTTTTCTTGTGTAGGGTCATCTAAATCATTATATAATTCATTATTGTTTTGTTGATCTAAAGACAACGTATTCGTTTTATTAGAATTCATTAAACGCGATCGCGAGCTTCTAATTTTTTCCTTAAAAAAAAAAAAAAAAAGCTGCTGGTTTTCTATTTTTTTGCACAGAAAATAAACTTTTTACTTGCAAGAAAAGTGGAGTTATTTTACCAGTTTATTTTATTTTTTTGCATAAATTTTAGTGATAATTCGTAATACAAGAAGTTCTTCATTATTAGTTAATAAATAATGAAACAAAGTGTTTTAATAAGGATATACATCATGTTAGGGTCATAGAAAATAGGGTAAAAATAAATAACGTAACATAGCAACAAAATATCATTCTCTCACTACTTTTCATATAAATTTTATTTATCACCATATGATACGTAAGTATATGAACTTATTAAGCATCAAGTGGCAAATATCAATAATCCTATGAAATAAAAAGTTATACCATAAACAATAAGGTTTCTAATTATAGTACAATTATCATATTCTATTTATCTTTTACTCATTTTTATATTTAACATGCTGCAGAAAACTATAATTAGTTTCTTGTTTGTAACTGGTCTTTGAGAATTAAGGAATGTTTGCTTTTATTTTTCTAAGGTGTAACATTTCCACAAGTATGATTTATCAAATTAGTAAGAAAAAGTCTCAAATCACAATTTTTTTTTAAAAAAAAGTTTTCTCTGATCTTTTTGCTCTTTCTTTTTTTTTTTTTTTTTTTTTTTTTTTTTTTTTTTTTTTTTTTTAAATAAAAAAAAAAAAATTTTTTTTTTTTTTTTTTTTTTTTTTTTTTTTTTTGATATTGTTTAATGAGTTATTGTAAAATTTTTAATTAATATTTTTCATTATTTATTTTTATTATGATCAATCTTGTATGAATTTATGATTTAAACTATGTA